>MOOZ01000200.1:605890-628290 GCA_002930495.1 Cecropterus lyciades | reverse complement strand
TTCGAGTTCGTGTTAATTACGAGTGAATGATTTAATCAGTGATTTGGTTACTTGGGATAGAACCTTGGTAGCGCGATAGTCAAGCCGTTCAACCAGAGAGATAAAGGTTCGAATGCGGAAGATGACGCAAGTAAAATTTGGTATGATTAGGATACATATGCAGCTTTATCACGACAAAGACAACGGTAAAATAGAACTATCATTTATATAGTCTAGAATACTAATCATGTTGTATGAATATGCTCATATCTCTTGTACATGAGGCGTTTCATCTTAGTTACTAACATTTTAAGGTCGTTATCGTCATATGTGTTACTTGTATAATCACACTGCAGGCAGTTTATATTAATATAAGTCATAATTACATAATACTGTTGTCCAATTATAGATAATAAACAATTGTATTCTCATATATCTGGAAACAAACTAAATTATTACGTTTTTCGGAGAAGCAATATTATTAATAAGCATTTATAAATGGAATTGACTATTTTTTTTCCTTCCGATAATTATTTAGAGATATGAGAATATGAATTAATTAATTTATGCATAATTCAGTAAATACTCTTTGTCTAAGGTGGTAAAGCTCTTTGTATACAATACAAATAAAAGACAAGAAATAGTTTTTTTGAGGTGGAATCTACGCGGTTCTTTACAAAAAAATTCTAATACAACGTCAACTTTTTGAAAAGAATACATGCATTATTTTATCTGTGACCGGCCGCTATTGGGGGGGGTGGGGTAGCTGTCCTCCCCCTGCCCGTACTATGACAAGGGTCATGCGTTGCTACCTCTGAGGACTAAGTTGGAACGCCTAATTCGAATAGTACGCCTACTTACGTACGTACTAGTTCAAATAGTAAGTCTCCCTTACGCGGCGCATAACACTGCTGTTATTACACAGAAATAGGTGAGGCAGTGATCCTTCCGAAGTTGAACCACAAAGAGTTCTACCGCCTCTATGCCGTTGTTGATTTGTTATTAAATTATTAATTGGAAATCTAATTAGTGCTTGTCAATTAGTCAACAGACTATTTAGAGTTTTTCGAGCCTCTATCCTGTTATGACGCTTCGTCTAGCTAGTACGCTCGCGTGTCAAGTGTCTCCGTACTTTTATTAAATACTATTTGAGCCCCGCGGTTGTACTCGCGTTTAAAAAATGTACTTTGAAATAGTTACAGATAGCTGTAATTTTAGACCTTATCCAATTGTAACATTATAGCATTGTTTCAGCAAGGACTGATAGCAACTGACATAAGCGACAGTGACGGTGGCTGCGTGCGCGTAGAGCGCGCGCGGTTTCTTAGGTTTTAATTTTTATGCGTAACCCTAACTATATTTTCTAAAATAGAAGTAGCCTGAGTTAAAGTAACTAATTAGTGGTTTATTAAATTGTTTTATTCTTACTATCGGGAGCGGGGTCCGAATCCTAGGCGCATCTTTCATAACTTAAAATCATTAGAAATCAATTGTCAATTGGTTGAACGGTGAAAGAAAATGTTGTGAAGAAACTAAAAAGTTGTTTGTTAAAGAAAGTTTTAAAAGTTCTGTGTTTATTAAAGAATTATACCAATGTACTTGCATCGTGGTGGAATATGACCAAAGTCCCTCTTATTCTGAGAGAAGACAAGTGCCCAACAGTGGGATATTACCCGGTCGATGATGATGATGTCCTTAAGCAACGAAGCCCGTTGAAGTGTATGGTTATTAGCCAAGCCAAGTCACGGCGAGCATGGTAATGAGTTAATGTTAAGGATGGGTGACCGTTAATGGACAAAATGTCATACGGAGTAGCTTCATACAGTCCGTTAACATGTTTAGATAGTTAAAGTTGGAGAGCAGTAAATACTCACTGTTGAAGGCTATGAGGATAATTATTATTAAAATATCCAACCCAAGTCGGAATCCACCAATTACCATTGGAGCAGCGCGGTGGTGCTTTCCCCGCTGGAAGAGAATCTTACCCAGCAGTGGATCATATAAAATCATTTGACGGTGATAGAAGTCTTTGTAGTTCGACTCCGGAAGCACCACCGCCACACCTATTTCAGCCTAATAACAGCAGTATTATGCGCTATTGTGTTCTGGTCTGAAGGGCTACACCCTTCAGACACACTTATATTATACTTTTTTAGACATACTTTTTCGAGGCATTCCATTTTAGTCCTCAGGGGTAGCAACGCATCTGTGGCTAACCTTAGTTGAGACTTTGATCTTACCTACGGTTGATTATGGATATACATGGGCGGCAGTAGCCACTTACTATCATGTGGGCTGCATGCTCGTTTGCTACTTCCATACTACAAAAAAAATGACGATTAACATATTATATTATTGGAAAACATAGAAACTGACTTATATGTAATTAGTACTTAACTGTACTCTTTGATTATTTAAAAGGAAAATTATTTAGCTATGACTAAACCAATATTTAGGTAGACTGTGTCAATTGCTAATTTAATATTATATTACTACGCTCCTTAATTTAAAAACAGAATTTTAAAAACTGTTGCGTTATAGAAATATAGTAACAGGAAGGTGGAGGAATTCCTCGTTTGATTCCGTGATCACTGTATCATCTATTTCTGTTTGTATTCTGTTTTAAAAGCTAAGGTAACAGAGACATATTTATCTGAGACGTTTCATCGTAATCCTTATGGGTAGCAACGCATCTCACCAAACTCAGATAAGGCTCCAATCATATCTGGGGTTGATTACAGGTGTCCATGGGCGGCAGTGGCCATCCATGGGGTACAACGGATCTATTTAAATACGTACAGATACAATGAAAAATTACGATATTATCTACATATTTTTGTTATTTTGGAACGGTGTAGTTCCAAAATAACAAAAATATATAGATAATATCGTAATTTTCAAATCTGACAAGGTTTTATGAAACTATATTGTGAATATTGACTTTAAATGTTGCCAATACAAATTAAACACAGACTTCTATCACTCCTAAATAACAATACTTGAATTATTATTTGGAGATGACAAGAGTTCTATCGTCTTCGGAAACAACATCGCCATATCTATTTATGCCTAATAACACTTTCTACAGGCTTTCTACACTCATAGCCCCACACTAGATTTTCTCCCGTGTCGTGGGTGCCATGGACACACAAAGACGAATTAGCAAACACCCAAACCTGGGTCTACAGATATCTAAACTCTTCATTTAGATATTTGTCTGGCCGGGGATCGAACCCAGGACCCACTGCGTGTCAGACCAGTATGGTGACCGCTCCGCCGCGCGGATCGTCAGTAGTGTTGTGTGTTTCAGTTTAAATAATGTGTTAAGGTAATTTACAAGGCGTTCCAAATTAGTATTCAATTGTAGGAACGCTTCAATCTAACGTCTACAATTCTGTCTACGTTGATTACATGACTATTAGCGGCAGTACTTACCATCAGGATTGCATGGTCGTTTGTATACTATACAAATAAAAAGCTTATCTCTATAACGTATTTACTTTGCCAAATATAACTCATAGACTCTGATATCTATAAAGTGCTAAGAGTCTACATTTAAAATATTCTAGCGACGAAATCTGTTTATATCTATTTCTGCCGAGACTCTACAGGCTACGGGCTCTACGAAACCCACCGGTCGTTGGAAACCGGTAAATAATACATCTAGATTATTTTGAACTATGTACTACTTTATGACATAATGAATGGAATTACATTATAGTACATTTACTGTATACTATTTAATAAGAAGCATAAAACAGGACCTGTAACTTTATCTGTTAAATAAAATACGATTAATAATTTGGAGATAAAGGTCACTGTATCTTGATTATTGTTTATCTATTTTATCGAATATTAATAATATTTAATAGTGAAGAACAATATATTGTTTATTTATAAAGTGTTTTATAATGTATATTTCTTGACCATCAGAATAAGCGAAATTATATAATTATTTAATTTTTAGGCTTTAAAAAAAAATCATTTTAAAGTTAGTAATAAGGTTTTGTAGGTAAGTCCTGTTCTACACGTCGACTTTAATTTAGCCCCATTATTGTTATAGCACCTAACGGTACAAAAATATTAAATTTAAATTATAAATAAAGTAAAAATTTTACACAATTAGTAAAGTTTAAGTAAATATGTAAACGAGGAGAATACTTTGCAGCCATATTTCATGACAAATCTGCAATAAGTCTAGAAGCTGATTGATTTATCTATAGATCGGAATAATAATACAAAAACCCTAAATTTTATAACTATTAAACGTATATATCTTTTTTTTTAATCCTTATACTTACATAATCGACACTCCTTATAATTAGGTATAAATAATATTCACATTGGTGCCTTTAAAATGTTTTAATGTTACGTTTTTCCTTATTGATTTTTTTTAAATAATGTAGATAAAACGCAAATGGTTTAGATGTACTATTTTATAAGGTTAAATATTGTGATAACTTTAGAATCTTTAGGTAAGTATTCTAGTTTATATTGTAATTTTTATTTTAATACAATTAAATATTGCTAAGGACTTATAAACGCTTGTATACAAAAAATAGCACTCTTTAGAATACTATCAATGTCCACTGGCCATATTTAACAAACGATAAATTGAACTGAACTCCAACAAAACTTCGTTTTCTGGTGTGTTACTCTTTTGTGGACTCAGAAATCTACACAAGGCTTAGTAACTACAATTTTATTAATTGTAGCCCTTATTCTGCTCTAAAAAGCACTGATTCGAATACTTTTCAAGTTGAAAAAATGCGTACACATCTACAGACGCGTGTTGAAACTAACGAGTCAATTTGAAGTTTTGAAATTATGCGCTTTTTTTAAAGCTGCGGATTCTATGTCAAGTTACTCTTTTTATTAAGTTTTAAAAAGTTATTAGAAGCTTTAGAATTGAATAAAAGTTCCCTCATTAGTTAGTATTTACAGATTCAACAGCAATTAATGAAAAGGTAAATGCTGGTCTTAAGTTTTTTTTAATGATTAGCCCATTTTATGGAATGCATTGTGCAGTATTATTTAGTTTAGTATAACTTGAAAGGATTTGACAATATACATTTTAGAAGTTCTTAATTAAAAAGTTACAAATGTAAATTAAGTTTAAATGAATTATTTAAAATAAGATATTCTGATAAGGATTTTAGTCTAAGTTAAGCAATAGGATTTAAATTTTCTAATATTAAATTTAATTTAATAAGTGTCCAAATTTAACGATAAGTAATGAAATTTAAATTTTAAAACTGTAACTCTGAAAGACGTGAAATAAACTTTCATGTCTGGAGCACGAAGTAACTTTCTTCGCGCCAAATCTTTGAGAAACGAAACACTTTTTTTTCTTAGAATTCGAAATAATGAACAATGTATACATTTGCAAATGTCTGTTATAGCTATAATGAAATGTAAGAAACCTCGACAACGGTCCGCGTTGTCCTAAAACGAGGTTATCCGCGACAGTCTAACACATATTTTTGTGCAAATAATATTATCATCAAGCCACGACCTTGCTCCCAGCTATCACCGAATTTTGCTAGTTCTAACGTCATTCACGATAACTAGTCTAGAAAAAAATATTTAAAACTCACCAATATTTTTTCGGACAAAACCGACAATCCGTAACACAACACGTCACATAAAAATAATAAAAATGTCTATCGGCGATCCGAGTGCCGCGTGAGTGCAATATGGGTGGTCGGTGTGAGCGGCACTATGCATGCACATCGCGCGGTCGCCGGCCCTCGCCGACTGCGGCGCGCACGCACGGCGCCCCCCCTCCGCTGAAAATATGCCGCGAAAAAATATGGCGGGAGGAAGCGCGTAAAAACTGAAGGGGTGCGCTCGTTTCTCGCGCCGAGGCTGTATGCTAATCCATCGTGGCCCTTTTTTCCGGGAGGGGTGGGGGATGCAATTAAAAAGCCGCGCGTGCGTGTGGGGGCGCGATTAGAACTGAGACGTCGGACGGAATGAGTCTGTCACCGTTTTTTACTTTTTCCTAGTCTGGGTTCGGTGCGACTGCGAGTAGATAGATGCGCCGAATCGATGGCCGTCTGGACCCGATGAGATTAGCGGGTGGATGTTTTGCAGCTCCTTTTATTGTTTTCGCTTGATTACGAACTTTCGATTTCTGACTCGTTTAGCTCCGGAATACCGGTACACGAGATTTGTTTTAGGGTTCCATTTATAATGTATTTGACTGGTAATGACGAGTTCGAAAATGTCTCAATAGCGTTACATTATTCTTATTATTAAAAGTATATAAACATTAAGAAATTTACTTTATGTTTTAAACTAATTTAAGCGTCGATTTTTCTTACATGTTTATTAAAATAAATTAATATGAAAGCCACATAAAAATACATATCAAAATAGTATAAATAATATCATTCAATTGAAAAAGGAACACAAAGAGACTCGTCTGCGAAACGGTCAAAGTTCGAAAGTTCTAAAATCAAATATAAAGAGTAAACCTGCTCTAAAAACGGAATCTAGCGACACAATAGCCGACAGGGGAGCTTGCAAGGATGCTGCAAGCTAGCAGACCTCGCCGCTGCAACATGCCCTTCGCGTACTTAGCGCGCACAAACGCACGAATTATACGTTTCACGCGCTTTATTCCAACACACCTCGCTCCTCTTTTATCTATAACAATTGTTTTTTTTTACCTTTATTTATGGCAATTGTTCTTTTTCAATTTTTATCTGTAACATTTTTTTGTTTCAAATAAAATGATACACTCTTAAGTTACTCATTAAATCAATGAGTCAAAATAAGATTTTCTATTGATCAAAAATACATACTTTTAAGTACATAATAAGCTTTATTATATTTTGATGACATGCTTGATTGATCTTTGGCGGGAATTTTACATAAAATTATATATAAGTAATGATGTATAAGTAATCTACATCAATTTCTTTCTTAAATTTCAAATGTTTACATTCTTAAGTTACTCAATGAAGTCAATAAGTCAATATTATAATTTTTGCTGATTATAAATAAGGTTAAAGTAAATAATATAGATCATTATATTTCTTTTGACTTGTTTCTTTCTTTTATCTTTTTTTTTATAGGTAAAATGTAATATTTATGATATAGTTCGTACATTTAGAAGTTAATTCTTTTGTTACTTGGCTGACATGAGCGCAATAACATCTTTTGTGACTTACATTTATGTGTTGAATCATATTTTAGATACAAAACATGTTATGTAAGGATATATTATCAAACATGAAATATATACACAATATTTTAAAAAATCTTAATATATCGTATTTTTGAAATGAAAGGGTAAGATTTGTCTGTGGGGTAGATTCATCGGACCTGTAATAAATTGAATTAGAATTGCATGTGTAGAGTAGTCTGCGTGAGGGTGATGCGTGGTTCAATGGAATTATGTTTGATTAACGATATTAAAGGGAATTTGTCGTGCGTTTGTTAAAGTTTTTAGTCAATGATCTAAAAAAATAGTTTTTAAAACGTGTTATGGAAAGTAGTTGTGGAGATAAAAATGAGTTTAAGTGGTCATTTTATAAGGAAGTTATTATTACTATTTAAGAAAAAAACGCAAGTATGCTACACTTATAAAGTTAGTGCAACTTACTTGCGTTATTTCTTGAATAAATTATAAAGTGACATTGATGGTTAATTAAACGTAATTAGCAAAGTTAGTTAATCAATTATTATGGTTAGTCTATTTTAGAACAAAAACACGAGCACAATTTTGTATTGAACACGATTCGAAACACGTACCTATGATTTATTCATTTTATTTGTTACTAATTTCGAAAATAACATATATATTTCGCTATATATATTATATATTTCGCTAACTTTACAATAAAACATGTTTTACATTATAAATATATTATATTAATTAAATTACATATTTGCGACACATTACATATAATATTGCAAAAAGAGGCGAACGAACGGCCAAACATTTTTATTTGTTACTAACAATTAGTAAATTCTATAACATATCAAAGCACCCTTTGATATATAGGTCAACGGTCGAGATGCACATCTTATTACATTTAAATAAAGTAATTATTTATGCAAAATGTATAAGCGCGAGCTCCGGGCGCACTTGCAAGATACCTCCACCCTTTCATGATTAGCATGATAATGATGACAGGAGACCCAAATAAATGTGGACGAAATCAAATATGGAGATAGATGACCTTTTTAAAAATATTGCTAATTGCTTTTTATGTGAAATTTGCGGCATTTTATTGCTAGGTTTAACATATTCTTAATAAAAAGTCTGTAAATATTACAAATAACATTATCATTATTATTTTGAATAACAGAAATTTTGAAAAAAAAAATCTGTGTTCAAAAAAAAAGTTCACGGCGGTGTAATGTTATTATTTTTTTTTGTTAACTTTTTTGTTAATGTTTGTGTATGTTATTTATTCTTGAAACTAAACGTTATTACATAACTTGAAGCTATTTCTTAGTATGCAATAATAGTTTAATTCTAAATTTACTATATTTGATAATAAATTTAACTCGCTAATAAATAACTTAGTTACTTTACTAAGTTTAATCTACACAAATTAAATTATCCTCATTAATGAGTTGTAACAGTATAATTAAGGAGCTTCGTAATTTTGTTACGTGTAGTGTCGGGTTCAGTTGTAGTGTTTATTTTAACCACTTACCTTCAGCCGGCCGTAGCACCGTAGAACTGCAGCGTAAAAGTTCAACAAATAGTCAACAAACTTCAAAGTCACTGCGAGTCAATGTCCGGTAAAAGATCACTAGGAACGAAATAAACAAGTAGTGTTGACAAAATACTCCGGCGGCTACCGAGTGAATTTCCCCGAGAACCGAGAATCGGAAGGATTGTCCGATAAATAGTATCAACAGTGTGGCCGATCCGTCACGCCGCTGTCCACACACGTGCCAGAAACTTTAGCGAACTTCACCCAAACTTTTCCGACGCGCCGTATAGTTCCGCGCGGACGCTCTATTGCAAACTTGGAAAATTTTGAAGACCGAACCCTATTACGGAATTATTGCAGCTAAGTATTTAATTTATAGTTAATTTTTAATTGTTTTTTTTTTCGGAAGCGTCCACCCGTCCGGTCGGGTCCGGCCGGTCTGCAATATTAACACGAGCCGCGTCCACCTTTTGTAATGAAACGTTCACACATGCTTCCGCATTACCGTCCCGATGCCATCAATAATGAAGCCGGGCGGGAAAAAACAAAACGGGGCACCTCTCCCGGCGAGGCGCCCGCCGACACTACAGCCTCCTCGTCAAAGATCAGAATTGCATATCTGGGTTGCGTTAATGAGCGGGGGGTGGGTCGGTGGGGGGGTCGAAAAAGTGGCACCGCTCGCGCGCGAATATAAATTCATCGCCAAAAAATCATTACGCGGGGGGTGGTATTACGGTTCTCGCTGCGCGGGTTCGTTCGTATAGTTTTTAAATCGGGCGCTCACTCGGCGGAGCGGCGCCGCGGCGCGAGGCCGCGCCTCTACTGCACCGACGCCCGCCCTGCACCTGCACTATGCCCGCAAACTATCACGCATGCACCTCCCGACGTCTTCGGAACCACACACGCCCGAACTTATGTCTTTAGCGCTCAAACTCTCCCCGCGGTCGAGCGCGCGCCGCGTTCCCCGTCGACTGTCGAAAGACGGAATCGACGGGAAATTAATGCGATCCAACGGGAGACGGATTGATAATTTTTTCTTATACTCCGAAAAAGAGAAAAATCCACCACGTGTATGCAAATTTCTCTTTTCGTCGACGATCGTAATCAATTTGTGCGTAGGAAGCGGTACACTTCCGCACGCACACTCCTCTAACGGGCGCCTGTGTGCGAGTCAAATTAAATCTAATACAAAATTGCGTTTTATGTTCACGCTAGTGCGTGTAGGTGTGTGTGGGGCGCACAATGCGAACTCGCACCCCGTACACTCGAGCTAAGCATTCGTATTAGAAAAAAATTGGGAACATTAATTAAATTAGACAACTTTACATTCGAAGTTATCTTCGAACAACTCACTACAAGGATCATCTTAGTAATGACACCTAATTAATTCTAAATATACTTAAGTAATTTCTCCTGATTAAAAGCAAATACTACCCTCCACAAAGATAGAAAAGATTATCAAGTTAGCAGGAATATAAAATAGCAATCAATTTGGTTGAGACAATTATTTGAACAGTAACCCTTTCGAATTCCTTTAGGTCGTAAACCGAAACTTTAACTATTTTCAAACTAAGCTCTATTAAAGTTAAATTGAATTGCTAGTATAAACGCAACTGTGGATTTGTACAAATACTCGTAGTATCGAAGTAACAGAACGGAAATAAGCTACTTATGAAAATGTATCTTGTTATATAAAATGGACGCTTTCATCATTATTCTACACTAGGGATCTCTAGGTCGTAAGCACCGTAGACACAAAGACGAGGGCATACACACTACCCAATAGAAATCTAAATTAATTGATTTTGCGTGACCCAGGATCAAACCCGAAACCGTTGGCGTAGCAGACCGGTATACAGATCGCTCTGCCATTGGTCGTCTACATTATATAAAAGTGATTTCTTTAGTTGTCAAGTTTAGGAACAGCTTTTTGGGTTAATTTTAAACGATTAACGAGAATCCAACGTGTATTAATTATCTAAAGCATTAATGATCATTACTGCATTACTTTCATAACCAATATATTTTAATATACTTCATCCCGATCAAACTAAATCAATTAAAAAAATATATTTTAACATCCTCGTTACATATTAAAACTTTAAACTAAGCTAATTAATATGTTTAGTTAGGTTATGTATATTTAATGAAACCACGATCCAAAGTAGCCAACTCTCAGTTACTGACCATATATACATAGATAGTTATGCTTTTGCTACCTGGTAAAATATTATCTCGTTGCTAATTATACAACCGTAAGTCCATTTACGATCGTCGTTCTCCACTAAACACTAGATATACCAGCGATTTCCGTAATCATAATTTTGTCCAAATTTTCGCCAAAACTACACATTAGCATAATGCGATCGACTGTACTTTAAAAACTCACACAGGCTTAATGTTAAAAATGAATTACCAACACAGTCTCCCTGCCTCCCTGCTACACTCATTTTCATTTCGATGTTTTTGGGTTTTTGCGCAGATGGGGGCCCCCACCCCCTCGAGGGGGCCTCCCTCGCCCTATGAAAATAGGATATATTTTTATGTTTTATTTGCCCGGAAGCCCGTAGCTTAGTTGCATGTTTATTAGAACTTTTTATTAGTAGAAACAATACGGTTGGTTTTTTTCATTTTTCCGGCAATACGCTTACGGTACGGGATGATTTGCGATGACAATCCTATTGGTTGGAGTCACGGAATGTTTGTTTTTGATTAGGCATTTAGTTTTTATTGGCGTAGTGGAGCCCGCTACGTCGCTACGGCGTCGTAACTCTTCCGTGAAACTACAACTAACGCGAGCTACGTTCGTTTCAAATCTTTAGGGCCGAAACATCGATGAAGGAAGCGTAATATACATACAACAATTACATCAGCATTTGATACGTCATCACTGGACATACCTCTCCCCTAATTTGCATAACTTCGAAAGGTCCTGAGCCCTCTGAATCCAGCGGTCACCCACCGTCCTTCTCAGGTCATTAGTCTACCTAGTTGAAATGTGTTCTGTATTTCTTTTACCCAGACGTGATTTTTATTCGAGGACCTTCCTAAGTCATTAGTGATCCGTGCAAACGAAGTGGAAAGACCATATGTTCTTATGAAAGTCTAACTGCGTATTATCTTCATTACCATACGCTCATAGGACGAAGTCCCATAGAAGGTCATAGAAGTTTTGTACTCTGTATAACTAAGTAAAGATGTCTTGTAAAGTCGAGGGAAAGACCGTATCATATCCTTCAAATCAGAAAAGCACTAAACACTGCTGTAACTAAACAAAAATAGGTATGACGGTGATGCCATCGAACCACGAAGGATTCTACCTCATTTAAAAGTATCGAAAATAATTAATCATAATTTTTGTTGTAATCTACTTAAACAGTTAGTGTACCATTTATTTCGAGTAATGACCAATTAGCGAAATTAAATAAACATTTTTACCAATGCATATGAGAACATTGCCGCAATCACTTTAAATAATTACTTTTAAAACACACAATCACTCCAGCTATTGTATAAAAATTACAAGAGACCATTTAAAAAAAAGGAATCATGGCTATAAATAAAAAATTATAAAGATACTGAGAATTTGATAAAGATATCAGTTTTGTAACAATAATAAACACACACACGCACACACAAACACAAACACACACATTCATATAACATTAACATATATATATTTTTTTAATAAAAATGTACTTTTATATATATACAACGTATTATTTTATCATAAATATATTTTGTTAACTGTGACCATGTAAAATAAAGTGTCATTATTTAATTTATTGGAGACCAAGACCGCTCATTAGCGCATTATGTTTAGTGCAAATGTATGAGAATCCAGTACCCATAGCACAAGTTAAATCTTAAAATTGGTATCGGAGTCAACGTTATACAGTTTCGGAGCTACATTTAAATTTTTACTTGAGCGTGTATTATAAATTATTTGATACCTCTAACTGTTAGAAAAAGTGACTATTGTGTCAAGTGTGTTTCTTACTATATTTATTTTTGTTTTTAGTTTTAATAAAGTTTATTATTATTATATAAAACCATATACCGAGAATATAACATGCTGTAATTTATCTCATTCTCGCACCGATTCAATCTTATACATTTATGTGTTTGGTTCTTTATCGTGACGCACTTTCGTTTCATCAAGTTTCAAATCACAATGATTTTAAAGACGTTTCACTTCAATGAATAACTGTTTCCTTTGGTTTGTCGGTATCTACGGCACCACGTGTGAACTGCTTGGCCGATTTCGCTAATTCTCTTTTTTATGTCCGGAGAAGGTTATAAGAGAAAAAACAAGTAAGTTGCTCGGAGTGTTAAAAAATTCTACAAAACCTGACGAGTATTAAGTATATAAAATGTAGTAATGTAAATTCTGGAGTTTAACATAACTGTCAGACGTTTGACAGCGAATTAAAAATTCATAGTTGAGACCTATCTCAACTATGAACTTTGACACTGCTGACCTGACAAAGTCTGTCGGGTCTGCATTTATAAATATAGAAATATTTCTAACATAAAAAATACCGACACGCTATAAAAGTAAACGACGCAAGTAAACCTGTCCTATAAATTAACATAAATAAATTAAAACTTAATATTAAGCGAACTAAATCTTGTGTCATCACAACAGTGTTATGCGCTGCTGTATTCTGGTTTGAAAGGTGTGGGAAGAAGTAACACTTATGTGAGCCGTTGGACTTCGTCTTCAGTAGCGACGCATCTGTAGATCATAACAAAAGTCTATGGGTGGCAACAGCAGTTAACGATGAGAATTCTCGTTTGCAATTTCGACGTTATAAAAAAATATTAGATGAAATTATACGATGGGACCGTACGGACCGGAAGCGAAACATTTTTATAACTAACGGTCTTCGCGCCTGATTAAGAATCCGGTGACCAAAGAGTTGGAGCTTACCTCTGCCAACGAATGAGTTCGGCAATTCAGCGAGGTAATGCTGGTGATTTGCTAGTATTAATCCCCATATACTTCCGCGGGGCGGCGATTAAGCTAATTTATTTTAATTATAATTAAGTTTATGTAGTCATAATTTTAATTTATATATGGTGTATTTTGTGAGCTTGCATATGATTAAAAACGTCTTTATAAATAAAACACTCTCTCTTTATAACAGTTGCTTGGTTATTAATTATCTAATTTATCTAAACGATGGCAGAATCTCTCCGAATCTGTATAAAGAATCTGGATTCCTTTAAAAAGGATCTCAAACAAGTCATTAGACAAACGTCGAATAAAACAGTAAATGAAAAAAAGTGGAAGCACAAAATAAAAAATATACATACTCATTGGCCCAAACTAGGATTCTTGTATCAGTGCCATGGACTCATACAAGGACTCATAAACATACATTCCCATAAAAAGCGTGAAATCATTATTAAGATGGCTGTTCGGCCGAGGATCGAACCCGAAAGCCCTGCGTCTAAGAGTGTCCTGTTACAAAAACAGTACTAAGCATTTTACTTACGACACCGAAATAGTTTGTTTATGATTGTTTTTTTTTCTTTTTTATAATATGGAGATATAGATGATATAGCAGAAGAGCGTGCAGTCTAGTAACACAGTAGTATGCACATTTGTAACCAAACCCAGATAAAATCATATTCATACTTGAGAATAGCCACAGATGCGTAGCTTCCCCTAACGAAGGACTAAGTTGGAACGCCTCAGATAACCATGTCTCCCTCACCACACCCTTCAGACCAGAACACAGCAGTGCAAAACACTGCTGTTATTAGGCAGAAATAGGTGTAGCGGTCGTACTTCTGGAGTCGAATCACAATTAGTTCTATCACTATATTATTTTTATAAAATTGAAATAATACAACGAGCATTCAGTCCACCTGATGGTAAAAGTCATTGCTGCCAATGCAAGTCCACCAACCATGTACAACAGAAGATCTACGTAAAACCGCTTACAGATTGCCAATCTTGCGAACTAAGTGTACATGCTTTAGCATGTACAGCCTCATAAAACTTTATTTATTAAGACGAATAAACATATGTACTCTATGAAGCGAACATACGCAAGATATGTTTTATTTATTGAAGTAGATTTGCGGCTTACTTTCTTGCCCCGGGGTTGAAGAAAATCCCCTTCTTGTTGTATTATATTTATCTGTTCAATTTACCTTGTAGGATATAACTTTACGATGTTTTATGAAGTCAGTACTATAACTTTAGTTTCAATGCTAACTAACACATTTTGTTTTAGTAAAATATTCTATATAGGTATATAAAAGAATAAAGCAGTGATAGGTTTGAGGTTCGAATCCCAGACACGCATCTCTGATTTTTTTTAATTATGGTGGTTATTATTGATGGTTATTATTACTGTTTTATGGTGAAGGAAAAACATCGTGAGGAAACCTGAACACCTAACAGCTCTTAAAAAAAAAAGAGTTCTCAAAGGTGTATGAAGTTTATCAATTCGCACTTGGCCAGCGCTGTGGTCTATGGTCTAAAACATTCTTATGGTTAAGGGTGGACAATAATGGGTTGACCACGATATTAAACAATTATGAGTATTTACTCCACCTGAT
The DNA here is from genome assembly GCA_002930495.1 of Cecropterus lyciades. Lineage (NCBI taxonomy): Eukaryota > Metazoa > Arthropoda > Insecta > Lepidoptera > Hesperiidae > Cecropterus > Cecropterus lyciades. Next base: position 613,057 of record MOOZ01000200.1, on the reverse strand, counting down.
GATCAGTAGCAACTGAACATTTATAATCCATCCCAGATAGGATTAGAGTCCTACATGTGGTCGGCAACCGATACGTTGTTATTGATGATTTTTTTATAAGCAGCAAACGAGCATGCAGTCCACCTGATAGTAAGTGGCCACTGTATTTCATGGTCCATGTTATCAACTCCAGAAAGATATCAGATAGTCTTACCTAAGGTTAACTACTGAAGCGTTGCTATCTTTGAGGACTAAGTTCGAACGCCTCGTATAAGTATATCTTACCGTTACCTCATTCTTCAGGCCAGAGCACAGAAATGTATAACTCTGTTATTAGGCAAATATAATAGTTAAGTTAAACCAGAACATAACGTGAATTTATAGTTTAAAGGAAAAAAAGCAATGGCGCCTTTGGAATTGAACTTTGAATACTGTTATATTCTGGTGAAAAGACAATTTTATATCGATATCTTACGATACTTCTAGGCTAATTAGATTTCAACATTGTTATCAGTTATTATTGTCATTTTGAGCACGGATCTTCTTCCAGAATGAGTAGTATAGGCCATAGTCACCACCACCACGCTGGCAAAAATTCTATCTGGCAGGTTTTGTAAACTTCAGATCAAAATTAAAATTTTTAGGCGATAATTAACTCGATATTTATCTTCATTATAAATAAATGAGATAAGCGATTTCGAATTTCATTTAAGCCTAATTTATTTTTAAAGAAAAATGTATAGAAAAGTATAATAATATACAAAAAATCATCATATGGCACGTAATACCCAAGAAATTGACATTAACAGTTCAATAACTGTCGTATTGGCCAATACTTGGCGCATGTATTAGTTAATTAATTATGAATCTACATAAGTACCTATACGACCATAGAACCACTAATAATCCAAGTCCACAGGGCTTCGTAAATTGGGCGCGAACCCCAAAAATACGCAGACATAAAACATATAATACACGAACACAAATGATAAAAAGAGATAAAAGGACGGCACACCGACCAATTCGATATGAAAAGCAGGCATTTTTCCACCAATCGCGGAATTATTGGAAAAACTAGCAAATGAATTTATTATGCCCCTCGGAGCCACCTCCCAACCCCCCCCAATAGTATTATTTTATAGTGATTATGAACGTTGCATACGAGGCTCAAGCGGGTTGCACAATGAACATTGTCAATCAATTTAATGTATTGAGATCGAGAGATTGCACACAAAGGATTTTGTATTAAGTATTCACGGAGGAAATAATGATAAGTAATGACGATGGATTCATCAATTGGTCATATTTTGAAATGTGAAAAGTGACTTATAAGCGACCCTTTTCTACGTTGGAGAAAAGGGTCGCTTATAAGATGCGATCTTAAAGGTCGTAAGACGACGATTGGTGTTAATTTTAATAATCCTAAAATAATAATATTAGAAAAACCAAGGCAAAAAATATCATTTACAGGTGATACTGTAAATGATAATCTTTTTACCTCGGTTTGGTCTTAAAAATATATATAAACCCGTGTTGCTTTGTAAGAGGTGTTTTAACTCAGTCTTCAGGGTAACAACGAATTTGTATCTAATAGATTTTGGTATAATTTTCAGTTCTATTTGGTTATATGTAATTGAAAACAGTAAATAAAGGCTTCATTGTCAGTATCAATGGAAACAATACTCATTTAACATCTGGACACCATAGTCTAAATGTTTTTTATTATTATTACTGATATTTCTATCATGATTTGAAGGTAGTAGAACGTTTTGTAGTTTGACTAATAGGCTTCACGATACTTATTTCTGTCTTACAACAGAATTATTGAACGCTATGTCCGGTTTGAGTTCTTAGCGAGACGTATTTATCTGAGTTCCTACGTAGTACTTAGGGGTAGCAACGTATTTGTTGATATCAGATAGGACTCATATATTATCTTTGGTAGATTACAGATGTAATATGTCTTGCTAAGATTATAAAGCTCAAAGTTTGTGGGAATGTGTGTTTGTTAATCTTTCACGCAAAACATCTGATTGGATCTCGCTGAAATTTGGCAGATAGTTAATGAGTTGGGGGTACATGGGGTACTTAGAACCATGGTAGACTTGACCGAAGCGGGAAAAGCCGTGCGAATAAGCTAGTCCTATATACATCCTACATACACTAGATCAGGTGTTACACATCCTCGTTTATTATTCGTTTAAATTATTATGCCTTTTTTATATAATTCTGGCATATACCTATATTCTTGAAATTATGTTTACAAAATAAACAGAGTATTTCTGAAAACTTCATGGTTTACAAACATTTGTAAGGTTTGTTTGCGAACATTGACAAAGTTTCTTACCTTGGCCGATTTTAATCCCTCGCTTAATCTGAAACCAATAAGAAAAAAATTTTAGACTTTTATTTTATAATAAAAAATTGCGTTTGAAGGTGGTAGAATACTTGTGGTGCGACTCCACCGGTATCACCGTCACTCCTTTTCTGCCTCATAACAGCGTTAAGCGCTGCTGTGTTCGAGTATTACTTGTGGTAAGGAAGAAGTACTTATCCTAGGCGCTCGAACTTAGTCCTCAGGCGTAGCACCTCAGCTGTGGCAAATTTCATAGAAGACTATCCTTTCTGGGTTAAAATACAGATGTCCATGACGATAGTTACCACTTACCATGTGGTAGACTGTATGCCCGCTATTTACCTAAGTTTTCTAAAAAGTAAAAAAAAAAAAACAAAATATGAGATTTTTCACTAATTTTCCTAAAGTGGTCAAAGTCATCTGAAGTCACTAATGACTACGGGGTCATGACCGTACTAGATCGTATCCAATAACAGTCATGCTCGGCTGTCGTGTTCTGCTTTGAAGAGTGTGACCACATCATTTTAGGTTTTTTTTTAGCATGGAAGTAGCAAACAAGCATGCAGCCCACCTGATGGTAAGGGTGCCGCCCATGGACATCTGTAATCAACCCTAGGTAAGATCAAAGTCCCACATAAGTTTAGCCACAGATGCGTTACTACCCCTGAGGACTATGATGGAATGCCTCGGAAAAGTATGTCTCCCTTACCACACCCTTCAGACCAGAACAGAGCAGCGCATTACACTGTTGTTATTAGGCAGAAATAGGTGTGGCGGTGGTGCTTCTGGAGTCGAACCACAAAGAGTTCTACCACCTTCAGAAGTATATTTAACTGGTTTTGCGACTTAATCATTATGGCAATAATAATATATCAGCTCTCTTTTCTCGCAGGTTACTTAGTCCGGAAGAAGCAACGCACATGTGTTCGACATCAGATAGAAATCCTATCCTATTCCAAGTTGCTTACAGATGTCCATGGCAGTGACTATTTAAAATCAGGTAGACTGTATGCTTGTTTACAACAATCTTACAAAACAAGAAATTTATAAAAACAAAAAACTCTACTTTTAATATTTGCAGTCGGATACTTAGTTTTTAAAATAATTTCTTTATCGCTTGTCAGGAGTTTGTGTTAACATAGAAACTTAAAAGTGTTATAATAAACATATTTTAAATGGTATTATAAATTAAATATATATAGTTATAAATAATACCCCTCCTCCCCCCTTTTTCGTATCTAATGATATGTCATATGTCACATTCCGTCAAGCCGTTTGGACTGTAGCGCGTGCCAAGGAAATGGACATACAAACATACATTACTCTCCTTCTGAAGCAGTTGGGTAAAAATAAGCATATGGTGTGGCAGACCATCTATCACTATATCTGCGATATCTTTTCGGGATTTCTTATAGGGAACCGCTTCAATCCAATCAGAATACAACTATTTGATAAAATTAACATACGGTTGGATAACATACATGAGATCGTGTGACTTAAGGACTGAAGGACTGTCTTAAAAGTACATATTTTACAATACGTATCATAAAATATATAATATTTAGTGTTATAATGTCGTTTCAAGAACTAAGTCTTAGTTGAAACAGTTGTTCATTCGTGTCTAATGGAGAACGCTAAATGTTTGCACAAGTGGCGGATTCGCACATAGTTTGTCTAGATGCCGTTCTAGAGCCAGCCTTGAACACTAAAATACTCTGCTTCATTTTATTTATATAAGTAAATAAATGAAGTTTGAAACGGTGGAACTAGTACCGTTCGTCCTGAATGGTATACCCCCTTACTTTTTTTAACGGACTCATAAACTAGGAGTTTCTCAATTTGAAGGTTATTCTTTTGTGCAGTTTTTTGCGTTTTTGGTGCAAGGGTGTGAATGGCAGCTGACTTATGTAAATGACTCATATTCCTCGTAACGCGTTTGTAGTCGGCTCCAGCTATCCTTGTTTTATATGGAGTTGATAACAGATGTACACGAGCGACAGTGACTATTTATCATTAAAAGCACTGTGGTTATTTTAGTTGAATCTTATGTGGAAAATATATTAAACTGTAAGCGCTTGTTTTCAATAGCACAACCTTTTTATAAATGATGTATTCAATGATATGAGTAGTGATAGTCAAATGGTTGAACTCGGCCTTTAAATCGAGGGACCAATTGTCGAATCCCAGACCACTGATTATTCTAAAACTATATGTGCGTATTAGAAATTAATTATCACTGCTTTACAGCGAAGGAAAACATCGTGAGGAAACCTACACACCTGAGAGTTCTCTAAAAGAAAAAAGACTTCTCAAAGGTGTGTGAAGACTACCAATTCGCTCTTGGTCAGTAAGGTGGACTATGGCCTTAAAAAGTCTCATTCTGAGAGAAGAACCCTGCCCAGCAGTGGAACAACAATGGGTTGACGAACGATGTATACAATTACTTGGGAGTTCTAAGGTAGCTCTAGGTTCGACAAAACCTAGGTACAGTATGAACCTTCTTAGATTTGACGAACGTTAAACGGCGCTATTGTAAAACCTATTAGCCTCTTATTTGCATATAGATAGGAGCAAAGTACAGATAGACAGGAAGTATAGTTTGATTTAAATAAGGAACTTCAAAAAACATTTTTTTCTCTGACTCTACTCTTATTCAGGATTGATTCGCATTGTATGTTGCTTTTTATATTATTAAATAAAATATTAATTAAAAAATTGTTAAAAAGATCACTTTCATATGATTGACTTCATGTAGAATCCCTGTTCTATATGAACATCCATGGGCAGCTGTGATTACTTACCATGAGATTGACTGAAAGCTCGTTTATCCCTTCAATCTTATAAAAAAGGTCATTGTATAACAATTACTTAAAATCATTTTACCCAATTTGTGGCAAAAGTTTCCTTCAAATGCGAGTAGGTACAATATCTTATAAAATAAGACCAATCTTAGGTCCAATTTTAGGTTTTAACGAGCGCGAAGCGATTGAGCTAGATCTGCTCCGCGCAGTTTCACGGTTCAAATGAGCCTGAAGGGAGCGTAAGAGTTGGTTGTAAATATATTTACTGTTCTGTGCCTTCCATATTAACTTTGTAATAGCGAAATAGAAGAGTTTAGAATGAATTTATTGTTAAGGCGTTAACTCAAGTGTTTTCGTAATTAGTTTGTGTTTTATTTTTTTGTATCGTAAGTAGAATTCATGTTAGCGGGTCACCTTATGTTAAATAGTCACAACAGTTAACTGTAAGGCATATATCTTTTACGATTGTTCTAATTTATTTCTTACGGATAGCAATATATTTGTCTATTTTCGCAATTTTATACAATTTGAAGTTTACAATTATTTTTATACTGCAGTATTTGACATGAATGAAGATAAGGTGGTATTGGAGAACCACACAACGCATTTTTATTTAGTTAGCCAATCTTGGTTACGTTCTTGGTTACGGAAATCTTATTTACGATGCTATTTACGGTTGGATACAGATGTCAATGGTCTGCAGTGAAAACTTATCATCAAGTTGATTACAAACTCTCGTTGCTCCTTTTGTCTACTAATTTTCATGAAAAGATCAACTCAACGCTAGGTAGTGGATTTAGAAATGTGTATGCCAAGTTAAGGCTCTATAAATACGTGTGACTAATAGTACTTCAAGGGTCTTTTGTGGATGACAGTGATTGCAGGGGGACCATTGTTTGACTAGCTTCTTAACGGGGACCCGATACAGATGTAGAGAAAATATAATATCAAGTCATCTTCCACCTAATTATGCATTACTTTGATTTTTTTTATATTAATTGTTTACAAGTGGATCGAGCAAGAATTATAGAGATGATGAGAGATGCTTTGTATGTTCCGTGATAGGCAAGATCTAAAGAACTTAAATAGATTTACCGGCAGATTTAAGTCCTAGTATCGTATCAAAGTTCCCGACGTGGAAATCAATAATATCATAATATGAAACATAAAAATTGGAAATTATAAGATTTTGGCTGTTTGTGCGGAATAAGTTTGGACTGAACTATAATTTTGAAACGAGTATAATATTAGTTTCTGTGACAAATCCATACAGAATATTTATAATTTCAACCCCTTATTTCATAGCTTAAACGCCGATTTTCTTTTTATACCGGATAATAACTTTTAACGTCATCAATAATTCTATTCATAGGAAGTGACCTAGGTAGATACTTTATTTAATTAATAAAGCGTAGTATTATTAATTTATTAGTATTATTATTAATTTATTAGCATTTTGGGGACGCTTCCCAAGGTCAGCAATTTGGATGAAGCCTACTATATTTAATGTAAAATTAAATGACCATTGCTAAAGAAGCCGTTAAAATAAATGTGTTGTAAAGCGTAGCGAAAATCAAAGTATACGCATAACACAAGTATTTCTCAATTTAAATCACGAATGCATACTCATCTAAAAACCCTTCAGAGTATATCTGGCATTACGATTAACGCGGGGAGGGTGGGGAGGGAAATAACACCAGGAAATGATCAATAAAGCTAAAATTCCTCCATCTAAGAAAGTCGTATGGCATTTTTCCTCGAGCTTCCCCTACGTCTACGCAATTTTCTTGTTCTTAGTTGCCAATACGTACACATATTAACGCATATGTGTGTGTACCTAATGTGGGGGGTACCCCCTAAATTATTTCGACATATGCAAATTTGTATTCACCTACAGAACTTCGCAAAGAGTATGGGGACACAGACGTGTAATGAGGTTTATCGCATCTAATAAGGTGATGTCACAAAGATCTCATTTTAATTTAAAAATAATAAAGATATTGTAAAGTAGTATTATCTTGTAAAATTTAT
>MOOZ01000200.1:586400-605690 GCA_002930495.1 Cecropterus lyciades | reverse complement strand
TTATATATATATTTATATAAAAAGTTAAAAAAAAAACAAACAAACAATAATTGTTTGTTTGTTTTTTTTTTTTTAACTTTTTTTTACACATTACTGATTGATCTCTGTATTTCATACATTTCTAATAGTCTAATTGCTCTTAGGTCTATTCAATGTTTTCTTGTGACCCTTGATGACCTATGCTGATGCTAATCTTCATTTTGGAATACAAACATGTAAGTACTGTAGCCACTTATAATTATAATAGTTTAAAACTATTTTATTCGCATTTATAATTCTGGTGCGATTAAACGGGCTATGATACTTATGGAGGTAGCAAACGAGCATGCAGCCCACCTGATGGTAAGTGGCTACTGCCGCCCATGGACATCTGTAATCAACCCTAGGTAAGATCAAAGTCCCACCTAAGGTTAGCCACAGATGCGTTGCTAGTTGACGACCCGCGTGGCAGAGCGGTCACCATACCGGTCTGTCTAGACAGTTTAGGTTTCTGTTCTGGATCTGGGTGTTTGTGTGTTTGTCTTTGTGTGTCCATGGCACCCACGACACAGGAGAAAATCCTAGTGTGGGGTTATGAGTGTAGAAAGCGTGTTGCTACCCCTGAGGACTAAGATAGAATGCCTCGGAAAAGTAAGTTTACTTTACCACACCCTTCAGACCAGAAAACAAAAGCGCATAACACTGCTGTTATTAGGCAGAAATAGGTGTGGCGGTGATGCTTTCGGAGCCGAACCACAAAGAGTTCTGGAGAAAATGCCTGATTTATTAAAAACTTCTTACAGCTAACTTGACATATTACCTACTGACTCTTATCCTCTCAAAGTCACATTTAATCACTTTACATTAGAACCTCATTTCATCCAAGCAATTAGGCATTAAAGCATCAGATGTACAGTCTCGTCTACATTCCCTATGAGAGCACACCTAGCGACGCGAGTCTCCCAAAAAACGGAGCGGCGCAGTTGTAAAATTGTCTAACTACCTCCCCCGCGCGCGCTCATTACGGCGCGTGCGTGGGCTACACACGGCGACACGGGTCGCGAGCTTCTTGTATCTTAAGATTTGAATTTTTAAACAACTAGATGTTACCTGTGATAAGTCTTGAATTTTTAAAGAACTACCTGTTTTTTTGTCCATGACTTTGTATGCGCAGACTACAATACAAACGTAACCCCTTAGGGGTCAGTTGTGAAAAATATCAAAAATCGTAGAATAACCCTTTTTCCCACTTTTCATAGTTCTACAGTTAGTTATACAAAGAAAGAAGATAAATCCGCTGAGTTTCTGGCCGGGTCTTCTCAGTTACGGTCGGGTTCCGATCCGTTGGTAGTTTAAGTAAAAATATTGTTACTGATAATTTGTAAGTGCCCTCTATGCAAAATATAGACATTTAAAGTGAATTTTCTTTCTGTTATATAAATATAAATCACAGAACTCTTTGACTGTCAGCTCTTGATGTTAAGCTAGCATAGTTGTATTAACTATATGATGGCTACGATTTGATTCTTAATTAGGCAGATAAATTGTGTTTGTGAACCGTGTATATTCATATATTATGTAGCACATGCCAAAAATAATTAAAACAGGGAAAGAGACTAAATAATATTTTTAATTGGCTGTATTTTTGAAAGTTACTTAATAGTCGTTGGATATATCAAATTACGTTATAGGTTAATTATATTTCGATAATCTGAACTAATAATTTGATTCATTTTGTTATATTCATAACATAACAATGCTTGAATTTGTTAACATGAGTGATAAAGGTATTGTATGTGGCGCTTCAATGAAATGAATAGCTTAAAATATAGTTAACGTCAATTTAAAATGATGAAGCCTTCCAACAACTCATTATGTTAATCGTTTCAGTAGGGACAAGACAACTCAAGTATAAACAAATTACATATTTATAGCAAGAATATTAAGGTACTAATTAAGGCTATCTTGAGACGTATCCTTCTAACCTCCGTGCAGTGTAACCGGGAAGCAACAGCGCTCAGATCGCGATACTAAGCGTGTTCATCTCTTTCTAGTTTTTGAAAAACCGGCCCCTCTCGCTCCCGCACCCCACCACCCCACGACCCCTTCTCCTAATTCCTTACATATTTAAATTCCACTTTCAACGTTCGCGGAGTCTTCATATTGTCTCCATACGTTTTCGTGTGTTTTTCCGTTTGGAAGATTTTCCCTAAGAATTAATCAGGCCGGATGATTTGTGAGGAGAATGATCGAGGCTGGCCTTCGCTTGAACATGGATATCCGGGTGTCCGTAATGAGTTACTTAGAACTTAATATGTATTCATTATCTTATTTTGATAATAATTAAGTTTGTTTGATATGAACCTAATATAAGAAACTAACTTTGACTTCCATTAGATCAGAAAGTAAAATGATCTAATCTAATGCGAATAAGTTGCTTTTGGGTTAGAAATAGTAAAAGTACTTGCAGTTTATCTTGTGCTAGTTGCTAGCTTTAAAGCTTTCAGCTTATTACCCGACTGCGTCAGAAGGAGGGTTATGTTTTTCGACCGTATGTATGTATGCCCATTTTTTTGACACGCGCTACAGCCCAAAGAGCTGAACCGATTGTGACGTTAGATTATCTATCGTTAGAATCGTCTCAGTTTGGAGAGTGACATAGGCTATATTATTTTAAAAAATAGCGCCTGCACATAAGGGGAAAATGGGGGGAAGGTACGACTTTTTATATTCACAACAATACGACCACTCTAAAATATATATAGATTTTAATACTTTCACTTGAATATTTGAGAAAAACTTATGTAAAGTATTAAATTAAAAAAAATAAAAAAAAATAAAAATAAAAAAAAAAGTTTATCATAATTTAAACATTATCGAAAATTAAACAACAAATAAGCATGCATTCTCCTTGATGGTAAGTGATCACTACCATTCATCTATCTGGTTGCAGATGCGTAGCTATTCCATAGAACGAAGTCGTATAATTGTCGTTACCACATCCTACGAAACTATATTACTGCTATCATGAAACAGAACTAATTGTGGTGGTAAGTGCGATGTTGTTTTCGAAGTCGAACTACAAAAATTCTACCACCGTTAAAGGTAGAGCGGTATCAGTAGAAATTCACTATGGAGCCCCCCATAGTGAGATTCTACTGATACCGTTTATCGCCTCTATATTATTAATACTCCTTGAATTATGCGACTAGAAAACGCCACTTTAAGTAAAACTCAGCTAGTGAAATAAATAAAGAGTTTAGATCTAGCTGACCCGAACTAAAGCGAGCACTTCCGTAAGTGCACAACGTTAAAAATACTTGACAAGTTCTATTTATTAAATAGCGACTTTTGTCGAGCTCCAAGCTAGCGTGTCTAAATCTTATAATTCCGGAGGCTGGGCTCTGCGTTTATGCATTTAACCGTATTTAAGCATGATAGTATCTTTTATGCGAAGATTTTTCTCATGGGAAATCATTTGTTATCTTTTGAATACAGAATTGAGAATTGATTACAACCTGGTTAACGTTAATGGTTACTACTCCATTAAATTAATAAGAAAGATAGGTAGAATTGATTTGATCGGGGGGTACTGCCGCTACACCTTTTTGAAGGTTGTAGAAACCTTTGTGATTTGGCTCCTGAAGTACCACTGTCACTATATCTGCCTACTAATAGCAGTGTAAGCATTACTGTGTTCAGATTTGAAGGGTGTCCATACAAACATATCCGAGGAGCATCGACGTAGTCCGCAGGGGGTAGCAGGTCTCACTCTGATCTTATCAGAGGTTGATTGTTTTGGCTTGAAGCAGTTCTTCGTTTTAGTCCAGGGTATAGAAATCAGTTAAATTACATACGAGGTGACAATTTTAGTCCACTGAAGCCGTCTAAAATCTGACGACCCACGTGGAAGAGCGGTCACCTTATTGGTCTGACACGCAGTGGGTCCCGGATTCGATCCCCATCCAGACAGACATCTGAATGATGAGTTTAGATTTCTGTTCTGGGTCTGGGTGTTTGTGTATTCGTCTTTGTGTGTTCATGGCATCCACGACACAGAAGAAAATCCCAGTGGGGCTATGAGTGCAGAAAGCGTATATGTTTACGTCTATGATCAAATTCAGGGCAAACTCCTGTTCTATACAATGCTGGCACAAAAACGTCTGTGACCACTTACCACCAGGGCTGCATGCTTTGCTACTTGAAACTTATAAAGTTATTAATTGTACTATAGATTTACCTTATTTTCATAAAACAAATCTATTTAGGAAAGTAATATACGGAAAGGTATTATTTGGCCTGAAATAAGTGAAAGTTTATGGTCAATAAAGTGAACTCAACCAATCAACCTGATAGGATATAAAATATACTCAGCTATTAAACGGACTACGTACTACTTTGCATGTAAATACTCCCAGTAGTGAGAAAATACAAATTGGAATTATCGCTATGAATTGAGAATAGTGTAAGTTCTTCTGTATTCCACCCTACTGAACAGAAAAAAAGCAACAGGAAGTGTTATGGTGGTATAGTAGTTGTAGTATTAGGTCGGATTAGTATTTTCAAGGTGGTAGAGCCTTTTGTGGTTTGACTCCGAAAGCACCATCACCACACCTATTTCTGCCTAATAACAGCAATGTTATATCATAACAGCAGTGTTATGCGCTGTTGTGTTCTGGTCTGAAGGGTGTGGTAAAGGAGACATACTTTTCCGAGGCATTCCATCTTAGTCCTCAGGGGTAGCAACGCATCTGTGGCTAATCTAAGGTGAGACTTTGATCTTGCCTAGGGATGATTACAGATGTCCATGGGCGGCCACAGTAGCTGCTTACCATCAGGTGGGCTGCAGGCTCGTTTGCTGCTTCCATACATAAAAAAAAATGTTATGAGCAGTGATAGCCGAATGGTTGAAACTCGGCTTCTCAATCGAGGGTCCGTTGTTCGAATCCAAGGCACGCACCACTGATTTTTCTTAAACGATGGACGTATTAGAAATCAATTATTTTTTAAGGTGAAGGAAGACATCGTGAGGAAACCGGCACACTTGGGAGTTCTCTAAAAAAAGAGTTCTCAAAGGTGTGTAAAGTCTACCAATTTGCACTTGGCCAGCGTGGTAGGCCATGGCCTTAAACTTTCCCATTCTTAAAGATAACCCGTGCTCAGTAGTGGGACAACGGGTTGACGATGATGCATAGCAATGTTGTGCATTGGTGTGATCGGGTCTGAAGGGTGTGGCAAGGGAGATTTACTTATCCGAGGCGTTCCAACTTAGTCCTCGAACGTAGCAACGACTGATCTTATCTGGGGTTGGTTACAGATATATACGTGTGGCAATAGCCACTTAACATCAAGTAGACTGCTTGCTCGTTTATTACTACATATTATAAAATAGAAATGAGGAAAAGAGATAGAAAGGAGAATAATGTAAGTTATACTGTAGTCACACCCTGCAAAACAGATTAAAACTGCTATTGTAAAGCAGAAGGAGGTGTTATGGTGGCATAGTAGTGGTAGTTATTGTCTAGGATAAGGGTGAATTCCTTGCTACATCCTAAATCTACATAGATCTCACTCATAAAGGGTTCTACAACCTAATAAAACATAAAAATGTTTTGTTAGGTTGTAGAACCCTTTGCGATCCTACACATATTTCTGCTTTATAGTGTTAAGTATCTGTGATTTAGTTTGATGATAATATTAACTTAAGACTTGGGAGAAACTTAGGAAAAGCAATGCGTCCACGATCATTACATAAAAATAAAATATTTACTGAAAAATCTGAAAAGTTAATTCTAGCTGTCCATGGACCGCAATTATTGCTTACAGGCGGACCCCAATCTTTTCAGCAGGTATATTTTCTTACATTTTCTTTCAGCCACATTGTCACGTGTTATCATGGATAGGAATGGTCAATGATAACTCATTAAAGGCGTGGCCTTGACACAAACATGACAGAAATCAAAACAAACGTATTGTGTTTGAACAAAAGGATTTCGAAAACATGCACTCGAGTGCTATCTAAATAAAATGGGATTTGTTATTTGTGCAAACAGTAGCTCTCTAACCACAAAAAAATGTCAATGGAACGTCCTATTCGGGAATAGTAAACAAACTATGGGCGAGCATCGGCGACCTTGAAAAAAAAAAGAGTTTTTAACGCACGCTGAAATAGATTAAAAACGGTTCGGAATTTTTTATTTGAGCGACACGAAAAGTGAGAGTGCGAAGATTTTTAGCGCTTTTTTTTCATCGTACGGATAGATGAATGGAATATTTTTTTCGGGCGTGCAAACGCGGCCGTTCGCAAAATTTAGAGATCGGCGTCTAAAAAAACTGTTATTGGATTTGTTGTTGCTTTTTTTTCGGTGTGGAAAGTGAAAAAATTCAGTTTGAAGCTGGTCGCGATAGAGGATTTAGTGATCGCTTTAGTGTTTTTTGTCGATTTGCAGCTAACAGCCGCAACTGGTTGAGTGATGCGAGTGGCCATTTCCATATTGTTTTGATTTTTTGTGAGGTTTTGTTGATAGTCGTTTTCATATACGTTGTTATTGGAGAGATTAATATATCGAATTATTCAGTATCGATTACTAAATACATTGTGATAACGCAATTGAGCCGTTTACTTTGAATGAACGGTAGATTTACTAAAATATTAGTTTCTTAAATAATTTTGTACATTATGTACAATTTTAAAGAGTTTATCTATAACCTAAAAACCTTTATTAAAATGTATCTTCATTTATGCATATGATAAATGTTTAGGCCTACATTACTTATAAAATGTGTTAATAGGTTCAATACTTACAAAATGTGTTAATATAGCGGTTACATTTTTGTGGCTTGTATCAGAATGCGAAGGCGAATGCAAATCGGAAGGTACTTTAAGTTCTTGCACACTTCGGACATCAATTATGGGAGGATTGTGCAGAATTTCATCCCTTAGGTGTAAAGAGGGTAAATTTTTGATGTGCAAGGGCGATAAACTGCGGACAGGCTGCAAGGTTACGTAGTTTTAACTTGATTTCGATACGTAGATATTGAGTTTGTGGGTATGATTTTTAATATAATATTTTAAATGATAAATTATTGCTGTTATCAGGTTATTTAAATTTTTGGAAAGAGGCAAAAAATGTTAAACGTATGTTTATTTAATAAACCTTTGTGGAAGACACAGTAATATAAAATTAATTACGAATGTGGAGATTTATAGTTGAACATACGTACTTAAACGTATTTACATTACTGCAATAGATAATTGTACAAGATTAGTTTTCCTTCTTTTATATTTGATTTAAAAAATATGATATTGCATAAAAATGGTATTTTTTTCAAATAATATTAACAAGTATAATTAATTGATTAATTACGTGTGATATTTGTTTTCAGTTCATTAAATCCAGGAAAATATTTTTTACGTAAATTATACTACGTGCTTTGTGATTGCCCTTCATAGCACCAGTCCTTCTTTTCCTGTGAAGGTCTTTAGATGCGAATAAGGGACAAGACCCAGCAGTAACACTAACTTAAGCCACCAACATGCCGGGTGCCTTTTATAATATGGAAGTAACAAATGAGCATGCAGCCCACCTGATGGTAGGTGGCTACTGCCGCCCATGAACATCTGTACTCAACCCATGGTAAGATCAAAGTCTCACCTAAGGTTAGCCATAGATGCGTTGCTACCCCTGAGGACTAAGATGGAATGCCTCGGGAAAGTCTGTCTCCCTTACCACAACCTTCAGACTAATACACCGCAGCTTAAAACTGCTATTATTAAATTGCTAAAAACCTGTTGATGAAAACTCCGATTAGGCAGCAGTAGACCTTAAAGGCTAATGGAAATTATGGTACATTAATGTTTGTAAATTTACCATATTATAATTATAAAATTAGTGTTCTCTCACTGCTGGGCACGATTTGTATGATAGGGCATGAAAATATATTTCACTAATATTTTGTATAGGATAAAAAGTGCGGATTAATATGGAATAGAATGTTTATTTAACTTATTGTCATTTATTTTTTCATTTCTTAAGTAATAGCGTTGGTGGCTGGTTGGTAATTTCAGTATTCTGTTTTTATTTGTTTATTTATGTGTCATGAATATCATCATATCACTTTTAAATATCCAGTTCATTAACGTTCATTATTAGGCAGTACATTAACGTCTCTTATAAAGCTATTGTTACATACTTCAAATTATTATAATAAAAAATTGTTATAATCGTACATATTATGGCTTATTAAAATAATAATAATAATAATAATTAAAATATATGTAAATAGTTAACATAACATAAACTTTCTACACTCATAGCCCCACAGTAGGATTTTCTCCTGTGTCGTGTGTACCATGTGGGTCCAAAGATGAATACAGAAACACCCAAACCCAGAACAGAAATCTGAACTCATCATTTAGATATCCGTCCGGTATGATGACCGCTCTTCTACGCGGGTCGTCAGTTAGGATTTAGAAACGTACTAATATATTACTAATTTATAAAAAAAAAATCATTTTATTAAAGTTAACGTTGATATTCATAACATAAAATTTGAATTACCTATTATATTAAGGATAGCTAGATTTTGTATCTCGTTAATTACATCATGCACGAAGGTATTTGGCACGTGTTAGCTAATTACGGCAATTGCAGCAATAATGAAGTGTCGCTTCAATTTGCCATTAAATGTTTCGTGCATTCTTTTGTTCGGTCTGGCGAGCCTGCGGATAGGCTCAAGTGTAGCTTTTTAATTATTCCTTTTCCTTCTTCCGTCTAGGCTTTCAGGGTTTGCGAGGAAACTAAGATAAAAACGAGGCATCGGCGTCGTATCGCATTTTGACAACTACCGGAGAACTCACACGACAGCGCCGTAATAAAAATTATATGCTTCAATTTACGATGGTGTGGGAGGGGGAGGCCAAAAAATGCCCCCCTTCCCCCCTGATTGCGGGATCGAATCTCGCTAAACGAACGCGGACGAGGGGGGCGAAAAATTTCGCGGCGGTGTGGGGCGATGCTCCCTGCGAAGAGAGCGATACACTTTTTTTTTCGTCATTACACTCGCACAACTATGAGCGTGGTTTGTGTAATTATTAAATTTTATGCCCCGCTCTTTTGTTGGTTGATACTCGGGTTTGTCCACACACGCGGGCTTAACGTAAGCTCGCATGCTAGATACAGGTACTTTACGAGTCGAAATCTGGAAGCAGCCTTTTCAGCGGTTAAAAACCTTAAAAACGCCGTGCTTAATGGAAAGTTTTCGGAAATGCATGCGCTTGTTTGAATTTTATTGTTACTCGACTACGAGTCATATTTCAATTTACACTAAAATGGGTTAGGTTACATAAGTAGGTATTACTATATTTTTAGGGACTCCTAGCAAGTATTCCACCTGATGGTGTGCCACTGCCGACCAAAGAGGGCGGCATGTGTAATCAACCCTAGATAGGACAAGAATTGTACCTTAGGTCGCTCATTGATGCGTTGCTACCCCTGAGGACTAAGTTGGAACAATCTCTGTTATCGCATTTTTTAAACCAGAACACAACAGCGTTTAACACTATTTATATTATAAACAATAGAATAAAGTGAGCGGGTTTGGTTTTGAATTCGAACCGCGAGTTCTATTATGTTTAAAATCTTATTTTCATAAATAGATATTTTTGATGTTCATTATTGTCATATGATATTTTGTTTGTATTAAATAAAAAAAAATGCAAAAAATAATTATTACATTTATTTAAAACGGAAAATAATGCATACTAATAAGTAAGAAAAAACTTACAAAAAGTTTTAATAACAATTTTAAAAGGTTTAATATTAACTTAAAAGTTAATATATATTTGAATATATTTCATGAAAACTAGATATCTGTTAATATAGTCTGTTTTTCAATTATATTCAATTTTAATCGTAAAACAATAAAAGAACTAACGTAAATCAAACCTCGAGCATTATATTTCAGCGTGAAAAAGTGCTCAATCACAATTACTTGTATTTGGCTAATAATAATTGTAAGGCTATTTATATTCAAGCCTTGTTTTCAGTGACTGGGCGCCGCGTTAACGACCTACGGAAGAAACGGTAAGACGTAGCTCGTAGTACTACGACGTAGAGCGCCTACGCAAAAACAAATATTTTCATTGTACCTCCATAATTATGTTTCTGGGCCCGAGAGAGGCGATTCATGAAATAATATTACGCTCAAATATACTACCAATATTGTTGTCTCTTTTCTTTCTAAATTTGACGAACACTCATCGATTCCTGATCGGGTTTTAGACGCACCGGAAATGAGGTATTAATGTTTATTTTTATCATTTTTATATAATTTTGTCATGTCAAAATCGTGCATATTTCTCATAATGATCTATTACGATTCATAAATATTTCTGTCCTTAAGGACTATATTAGATAGAATAGATTGAAGAGCTGCAAGGACCGCTAAATATAAAGCTCGTCTTGCATGAAGAATAGTAGGTAATAATAGTTATAATATCTATTAGTATTGATAAATAAAGAAAAAAAAACTAAATTAGTTCTTCGGTGAAGGATGTCACTTACATAAGGTCTTAATCCTCAGACGTGGCAGTGCATTTGCTTTAGGTAAAATTCCTACGCTAGACAAAGTTAGTTGCAGATGGGTGGCAACCAAAAATGTGCAAAAAGGACTCAGGTTGCCTCTCGAGAAGAATCATTGTCTAAGAAGGAGCATAAGACCGCCTACAGTTGCACCTATTAGGGGCACCTATTTGTCATATCTAGCAGAACACATGAAAGGACTTTTGCATGGAATTAAAAAAAAGTTTAACATAAGACGTGCTGTTTGCTCAAAACAGTTTTTGGTAATGTTGGTATTTGTATATTTATTACATTTGTCCTTTGATGGATAGGCTATTTTAAAACAAAGCTTATATTCATAGTGTTATAGGACTATAAACAACGACATATATGCAAGTGTATTGAGGCTCTGTCGGTGATGTACAAACAGAGGGGCGATCAAGCGCTTTGTAGTGTTGTTTGTATCAAGATTTGTAGCTTTACTTGTAATTTTGCCAGGTGATACAGTACAGATGGTAGACCCAGTGTAGTTCGGCTGGGGAGGTACTTGCATTTCACGAGAAGGGTGTGACTGCCAGTTTACTTATATACGAGGCGACCATCTTAGTTATTAAGAGTAGTAAAGCATTCGATCGAAACTATCGACTTCAAATAGAACCTCTGTTCTATAGGAAGTTGCTAACATAGGTAGAGTGCTCGGTAGAGTGCTCGTTAGCTACTTCAATCTAATAAAAAAAAGTTTAAATTTATTAATGAAATGTATTCCTGAAATGTATACGAGGTTCGTTTATTTTTTACTGACACACTCATAAGTTAAGCTATATTTAAGATACATAAAAGTATAATTTTGAATATGGTAAAATCCTGCATAGTTCGAAGACAGAGGCACAACCACCTCACCTATTTCTGCTAATATACCTACCTATTATACTTTAATGTCTGAATCTAGATATTAGTGGACTTGCGCATCACACAGAATCATATTCCTAGACAACGAGTGTTGAAAGCGTCACATCTAATTTCATTCTAATTAAAAAAACACACACCTTAAAAATCACCACGTTCACAGCAGTAAAATTGCACTGTTTCCTCTCACCGGAAGTAAGTAGCCACTACAGCTCTATCGCTATTGTGCGATAGAACGGGAAGAGCGATAGTTATCAAAGCAGAGGGTCTGTGAGGGCATGCGAAGGGCGAGATCAAAGTTGAAAGCCTCCTACATGTTCGCTTTAAATCAATCTTCGGGTACGCTTGCATAAAAGCACTGAATGAGAGATTAGAAAAGTTATGTATAATGCTTTGTTATATTTGTTAAGCTTCTATTTATGTTTATTCTTCTACATTTACAATATTTATTATATTAATTATCATAATGAAAATTCAGGTATATCGTTTATTACATTAATATCTATAAAAATAAATAGTAGGAAGTAACGACACTGTGATCGACTTCAGATAGAACTCTGCTTTTAGGAGTTGAACTCACAAAGACTTG
Source organism: Cecropterus lyciades (assembly GCA_002930495.1). NCBI lineage: Eukaryota > Metazoa > Arthropoda > Insecta > Lepidoptera > Hesperiidae > Cecropterus > Cecropterus lyciades. Next base: position 593,654 of record MOOZ01000200.1, on the reverse strand, counting down.
TACCATCTTATTATTAGCATATCGTATTTTTATTTATTTTTCTTGTTATTTTTTTCTTATTTTCAAGCCCTGTATCTCACGTTTCCGTCACCAAACATCAAAGTACATTTAACAAAGTACATCTTTCAACGTTTTACAACATTAAGATATTTTTAAAGAATTCTTGTTTCAGCATTCAGTAGCTTTCCGTTCGTACTCGCTACTGAGACAATGAGATACTGGAATATGACAAAAGGCTTAGGTACGACGAGACATGAAAGGGGTTGAATGGCTTTTTTGGGGCTTTTTGGAAGAATGCTGACATTGTACTGGATGCTGGCAATAATGTATTGTTTCGGTTTTGGTAATTAGCTCGCGCATTTTTTTTTGAATTCCACTGAATGATATTTCTAGTTTTGTTTCGCGTGCGTCGTGGGCTGTTTTTATAGTGTTGTAGGTAGGTATACATAATTAAAAAGCAAGATATTTGCTTAAGTAAGTTCTTTCTAAGTGTTAATTTAAGATCACGCAAGTAATATTTATATGAATCATTTTACGAATAAACTAGATTTGATTTGATCTAAGCGGCTCTTATATGTAAAATTTAGTGCTTCTAGACACATAGATTTAAGCTGTCCGTCTGTTTGTAAGAGTTTTATTAAGTAAGGAAAAGGAAATAGACACATGATCAAACCGATGTTAATTGGCCTAAGAAAATCTTTAAAATGATTTTATCTAAAATTAATCATAGGTTTCTGAGGTTGACATCTGTAAATTAAGTTTTAATGTTTCATTTAACTAAACCTAAGTACAATATTTCACATTGTCCTCATGTCAAAGTAAAAGTCTTTTTTAAAATCTGGAAGTAGTAAGTTGCGACTGTCGCCCATGGACATCTGTATTGAATTCAAATAAAATCAGAGTTTAATTTGAGGTACCTGAGGATTATGAACGCCTTCTATAAGTATGTGTTCCTTTTTATACTAAGCATTGTTGTTATTAGGAAAAGGTGTGATACATTTTACTGACGCCACTATCTTACAGTGACTATATTAATTTCGAACTATAAAACCTACTTATTAATAAAGTACCCAAAAATTACTGTTTTCTACTTATCTTCCCCAATTTATTTTCACCTTAACTTCTTACTGCTTTAAGAGGAGAGTAAATTGTTATCATAAGCATCATTCCAGTGTCTGGCTACCTGCTGATCTAAGTATAACAAAAATTTAAGCCATTGTCCACAATGCTGGTTAAGACTGGATTGGTTTGAACTACCACTTAGAATTTTGTCTGTTTTCAAGAATGTAATCTGTCGCAAAGTTTATCTTTCCTCTAATAAAAAAAAATAAACAATCTTCAAGTATTCCATGATCGCAGAATATTGTTTTAGGTGGACCAATATCGAATTTCCTTCTGTTCTATTTATTTTACTTATATTACGATATTTCTATTTCCTCCATTAATAATAAACAAACCAACAGCATTATAAGTACAAGCCAGTTTAATAACGAACATAATAAGTACAGCAATTTTTCCAACACGATTTCCATGTCAAACATTTCAGCCTTGTTAACTGAAGAGCGTACAAAGGCATAACCCTACAAGCTAATTTCAGCTCGTATACGAAGTCGAAATATCAGCTCGCACAATAGAACTTTCTAATGACAAATTTCCGACAGAAAAAATCTAATTCACGCACGAGCCGAGCGCCCCCACACCACCCTCCCGACATAAGCACACGGGCACATATACGCAATTTTTGATCAATACTTAAAAATTAACCCAGCCTCCGGTAGTTTTTAAATTACTCTGCGCATGTCATGATTTTTAATCACCCCCTATGTGACGCCTACATCACCACACACATACACGGCGTATATGTTAAATGTGATCAAGTTAATATAGAATTGGTTTTTTACATATGCACAGCGATCGGTATTGGATTTTTTGGGATGGTAATTCGGGGTGGGGGGCAACTGTCTTTGTGGAGCGGGGTACGCGGCTGTACGCTTTTTCATAAGTAACTCTTAATTTAAACGGGTAATGTGTGCTGTAATTACATTTTTTGTTGGATTTACGTTTTTTTTGGAAGTTTACTACTGTGTGTTTAATCGAGTAGATACGGGCTGAGTGCCGAATGCTGCAAATAGTTTTTAATCGTTACTTCGTTTATGAAATTATAACCCTTGATATCCCATCAACCATATTTGTTATGTACAAATATAGTTATGAACCCAAAGTCTAGATAAGACTCTTCATAATAACTACATGCTTTAGATCAGACTTAATTCATTATTCACATGTTCGACCGGGGATCGTAACGTAATGTTTCTGAATAGCTATCCCTGCCAACATGCCATATGCGTCATCAAATCTTTAGTTGTATACTCATACTTTAATACCAGAAAACTGAATTTCAATAGTCTTACTTGTAACAATTTTCAAAGTAGGAGAAGAATTTACTTAATTACCACTAATACTTAAACAGAGACTAAAACTGAATTATTTATTTACTCGAATAAAGTTATACAGTATTTATCATGATGAATAAGATGCCAAGTCATAATTAAACGTAAAAATATTTTTATTGATTTCTTTGGATATAAAACTCATATTAAAATAAGTTTTTTGTATCCCCAAATTGACAGTTTATGTCATTATAAAAATTAAAGCACTTTATTGCTTCGATTACACTATTCTTTTTTATCTATACATCAATTATACATTTTAGTTTCAGAATGCCTACCCAATCAACAGCCTTTTAAAATTTTATTTCCCTCTCACTGACGACCTCTATTCAAAACACTTCATTTAAGTTACGAACGTATTCAATAAACATAATTACATCAAATTAATATATTCATAATAAATTTAAGGAAACACACATTGCAAAGATTTCCCTCTTTTTCCTTTGACGAGGAATTGGGTCAGACGGCAACTCGGTCACGGAGAAATTAGGAGCCGTCACACATTGTCCCATTAAAATATCGAAACGAAATATTTATGGCATCGTAAATTATACACCAGAGCCAAATTACCATGTATTATTATAATATACGCATATATGATATTCTTAAAAAGGAGATGGAACCTGTGAATAAAAATAATGAATAAACGCTTTCAACACTCATAGCCCCATAGTAGGATTTTATCCTGCGTCGTGGGTGCCATGGACACACAAAGACGAATACACAAACATCTAAACCCAGAACGGAAATCTAAACTCATCATTCAGATGTCTATCTGGCCGTGGACTGAACCCGGAACTCACTGCGTGCCTGACTGGTATGGTGACCGCTCCACCACGTGGGTCGTCAAACCTGTAAGGTTCGATCACGGAGGTACCACCGCATATCAATCATGTATAACCGCACAGTTCAAATTTCATCAATTTTAAGGTTGAGATACAGTTTCATCCCAAAAGGCTTAGAATTGAAGGATTCGCGTTCTATCTGCAAAGTTAATGGCCTTTTAACATATGTTAAGTAATTTAACTTCATTTCTTGAAAATATAAAATAAAAAGCGTTGTTTAATTTTTACGTGGCTCACCTGGAAATTTTCGTTCTTGAGATGCATTATGATGCAATCCAAGCAGCGATATGTCTAACGTGAAGCAATACCTACGTTTCTATTAAAGGGTGTCTGACTATAATAAAGGGCATTCCATTACCCATAAGGTATCGATACTAACTAAGTACTACCTACTTAAATAAGTATTACTCAAATTGTTTTTCGATACTACTCATATGAGTACCCTTAAAGTATCGATAGTTACTCATATCGATACACTTTATTTTTATGTTAATTGCACTCAAATAAAAAGAGAAACATTTCTTGGCAGTGATAGGCGTTTACCAAGTTCCAAAATCACAGATTTATTAATTACGAGTAAAGGTATGGTATTCTTGTTTGTAACATCGTCGCACCCGCTTTGCAAAATAAGTACTCACTTGGAACTGATGTTGCAACAACAATTAAACGTTTTAGGGCAAACTTATACAACCAGGGAAATATTAATTTCATTACATTCCACTCCATATTCTGACTTATTCACGAAGAAAGGTGCGTTCATAAATCAAAAATTGTCAAATAACATTCTCACAGTTTGATACGATTCGATGCCAACTACATTCATTTCGATATATGATGATATCAAGATGTATATCGATGCTAAAAGTACTTGGTATCGGAAGAAAAGTATCGAGTACATACTTATATCGGAACGTCCCCACTCGTGAGTGGTAACGCCTCGAATTAAGGTAGAACCTATGTTCTCTATGGAATTCGTAAAAGATGTCCATGGGTGGATTTTTATGAATTATTATATCCGTTTGCTACTTCAATTTTATAAAAAATATTGAGCATACCAAAAGTTGTCGACATAATTAGTAATATAACAAAATTTCTATATTTCTATATTTCTATAACCTTCCGTTACGACTCAGTTGACTTCTATTTATTGCTGCTGACAGCAGTGTAAGTCTACTCTGTTTGAAGGTTGTGAGGGAGAGACACTTATATGACACTTATATGAATTAAAACTTAATCAGCAACAACGCATCTGTTACCTACCATAAATAGGAAGTCAAACAATTGTGCATATGACCTTCTATCTTCGTTCTTAGTTAGTCTTGCCAATTCCAGTTTATTTCTATCCGAATCAGGTAAGGAAACTATTCGATATACTATCCATAACATTCTGTCATTTCTTTTCCTTACTTTAAAATAATAGAAATCTATGTTTTCATGTACAACTTACATGTTTCTTATTTTATACAACTATGAAGTGAGTTGTATAAAATAAGAAACCGTTACCCTCGACTTCGTAAATATTACAAATACCCTTTTCCCTTAGGGATAGAATATCAAACATTATTTTTTTTGAGTCTATGTCTTATAGGACTAAATTTCGTGATTCTACCTTAGTACTTTAGGCTCTACGCTAATTACTTAAAGCAAGTTTACTTCGTGAGTTCACTCCGTTCACTGTTACAAGAAAAGGTAAGGCTTCTAAAACAACGAAATAAAAGAAAGCGTATTTATTACATACAAATCACACTAGGTTTAACATACTAAACTAACTGGAGCTCGCTACTGTATCCTAAACGCTTCAAAGCAGTGAACAGATTTCACGTTACAAGCTTGTTGATTTTAGCATCTGTCACATTGCAACGGAGCTGTGCCCGTTTCCATGGGCTCGGTAATAACGGAAGTGCTTTGTCGTGTTATATGTTAGCTTTACGTTCTGTTGTTACATAATTACGTAATTCATTTCGTGGATTATTTTTATCATGTTACATCGTCGTTATACGATGACTTACGTGGCGGAGCGGTCCACATACCGGTCTGATACGCAGTGGGTTCCGGGTTCGATCCCGACGTCTGTCTACATCTGAACAATGACTTTAGATTTCTGTTCTGTAGAAAGTGTTTATATTATGTTTGTTATACATTCATATTCGTATTATAATAACATATAAATTTAATATGTGTTATATTTTATTTATTTTTGTACTATGCCTTTAGGAGGTTTGCCTTAAGATTAATGTTGTGTGCAGCTTGATTCAATTTTTTCATATTTATATTAATTCTCTGTCAATTTTAACAATAAAGTATTTATCTCATTTTATTATAGATTATTTTGAAACGTGTTGGTAATCTGTAATATATGTAATATATGGCATTTATTATATACAAATAAAAAAACTAGTAAGATTGTAAATTTTTAAAATTGAACACTAAGCAAAATGTATTTTAAAGAGGATATTTAACTTGATCGGTATAAAACGTAAACGTAACTCTTTTATAATTTAAAATTTGAAGGTGGTAGAACTCTTTGTGGTTCGACCCCGGAAGTACCACCGCCACACGTATTTCTGCCTAATAACAGCAGTGTTATGCTGTATTGTGATCTGGTCTAAAGGGTGTGGTAAGGGAGAGATACTTTTCCGAGGCATTCCATCTGAGTCCTCAGGGATAGCAACGCATCTGTGGCTAACCTTAGGTGAGACTTTGATTTTACCTAGGGTTGATTACAGATGTCCATTGGCAGCAATTGCCCCTTCCATCAGGTGGGCTGCATGCTCGTTTTATACTTTCGAACTATAAAAAAATATATAAAAATTGAATACCAATCGTATATTCGGGAATGATCTAGGATCCCACTTGTGGGTTATCCAACAATGCCACAATTTTTTTTATCAAAACTACATTGTCATTAAACTCATTCTTATAGTTTGTAAAACTTATTTGTGATTTAACTGTTCCGAATCTGTAAAAAGTTATTTTAACGAGACCATGGAAACAGTTCCCAAGAATATGAAAATAAGGTTGTTAAGGAAATGCGGCGGCTGTCAGGCGAACATGACGGAAATCCCACCCTCACCTCTCATACTTCGCTTTCCGCCGTTTGCAATACCATCAGATTAGTTTTTCCTATTTTGTTTCCATGGGAATGAAGTGGCTACTTCATGTGTCTCATTATTATTATATTTTATAATATAGAAATGGCAAACGTCCACTTCAACCTACTACAATCAACCCCAGCTGAGATTAGGAGGCCCGTGGAGGAATCCAGTGGAGGACTGTCACGATAATTTGCTACCCTTAAGGACTAAGTTGGAATGCCTCGAATAAGTATATATCCTTCCAGAAATTGGTGTAGCAGTGGTGCCTATGGAGTCGAACCGCAAGCTTTTACAGGTTTCATCACCTGTAAAACCTTTATTCGATCAGAAAATGTATCCGAGAATTTAAATCAAATGATGGTTTTAAGATGGATTTTGTTGATTGTCATTTACTACATATATTTTCAACAACAGTTTCATCTGAAGTCAATTACAGTCGCGTTGATTCTCCTGAAGACTTAGATAGTCGCCTCGTATTTAAATCAGTCGACATCCACACCCTGCCAACGGAAAGCACGAACTGCTTCACATTAGAAACTGGTGTGACTATATCTCCTGAACGAACTATACTGGTTTTTTCACCTTTTGATAAACTCGAGTTTTTTTTTTGTAATATTGATCTATGCAAACGAGCTTACAGACTACATGGTGGTCACTACCGCCCATAGACATCTGGACTTAACTCCAGATAAGATCAGAGTTTTACCTGACGGCTACAGATGCGTTGTTACTCCTGAGGACCAAGTTGAAATGCCTCAGATAAGTATGTGTCCCTTACCACACCCTTCGGACCAAAACACAGCAGGGCTTAATACTGCTATTTATGCAGAAATACATACGAGTGGCGCTGGTGCCTCCGGAGTC
>MOOZ01000200.1:566998-585486 GCA_002930495.1 Cecropterus lyciades | reverse complement strand
AACCTAAACTCATCATTCAGATTTCTGTCTGGCCGGGGATCGAACCCGGGACCCCCTGCGTGTCAGACCGGTATGGTGACCGCTCCGCCACGCGGGTCGTCAAATGACTCACAGATGTGTTCTATTATATATATGATATATGGTACAGTTTTATCCATTCCCCAGGCCAATAGAAAAGGTTTCACAATTGTAATAAACAGCATGTATTAGTTCAACCATTTTGAATTTGCACAAATTTCTTCTTAGTGCTAATCGACATTGTATGAGGAATTCTTCGGTAAATTCAATTAAAATATGTAATAAAAATATCATAGTTTGTCTTTCTCACAAATTAATTCTTATAGTAAACAGCTACAATATATATTAACCTTAACAAAGCCTCTGTCTATTATTTTTAATGCAACCGAATTATTTAGAAATTTAGAGCATCGGATTATGCTGTCCGTTGTTTGCCAGTCTTTTATTTATGTAATTTATACGAACTGACTCACAGTCAATTTTCACGTAATAATTTTACTTACTCCTCAGCGGGGTAGATTTAAGGCGTGTAGTTTTGTAAGCTAATGTAAGCGTCGTGATTATAGCTGCGTAGCCCTGCGATTAGATCAGCGAATCAGATTTATCAGATTGAAGTAGCAAACGAGAATGTAGTCCACCTGATGGTAAGTGGTCATTTCCACCCATGGCCAACTGTAAGCAACATCTTATAGAACAGGGGGTCTATCGGAAGTCGGTCATGTCGGTCATCCGATGCGTTGCTACTCTCGAGGACTAAAATCGTCGTCTCACATACGTATAAGTGAACCGGTAACCACATCCTTCAATCGAAACGCAAGAAATGTTCACGCTAGAAATAGGTGTGAAGGTGATACGTTCCCGGTGGACCTACACTAATTCCGACACCTACAAGACTTAAATCCTAATAATTATTAATTAATTACCTATAATTAATAACTAATAGTAATTATTACGTAATTTCTCTTTAGATCTTGCATATCAAGCTAAATACTAATATAGAAGAACAAAAACCTGTGTAATATGTCACAGGGATCGTTATTGTTGGTCAATGTTACAGTTTTTAGACTAGATAGACTAAGTTGGCATAATATAATGTTTAATATCGTAACTGAAATAAATAAGCAAAGGCAAAACAATTAGTTTCGTCTTTTTCAATTGGTTCTCTTTTTTAATTGTTTACAGGTTATTGAGATGAGATGAACTTTAGTGTAACATTTCATTTATTAAAAATCTACGATTATGTTCTGGTTTTAGCCACTCGGGATAATATTCGTTTAAAGAATTCGCGTATTTTAGATTATCGTAGAATGAATACTTTGTCCATTAATTGTAGAAGTTCGCGAACAGTAAAATCTGGAGAGCAGTAAGGCGGAGTTCTCTTTTTTTCGTGAAAAACTAAAGAGAATAATGTCATTTTGCGTATTGCTTTATTGTAATTGGCTTAGGTTATTATCGTGTATCGTATTATCGTATAACGTCGTTTTAAATGAAATGTAAAGTATTCATTTTGTATGATTGTAGATACGAATGACTCACAGGTTGTCAATTCCATTTTTCACTGATAGAAATGAATCGGACTTCTATAGTTACAGTTGTAAAACCACTTAAGCAGATATTATGCTAAAATAGTAAAATATAATTGAATACTAAGATACAATATGAAACCTTAGAAATTCCTCCAAATATTTCTTGTTATAAATGTCAGTTTCTTAATAAAACTTTCCCGGAATATAACTGCAAATAGCTTTTAATGGATCCTTCAATCTGAATTTACTGAAGCCCAGGGCGGACGTCTCGTGGGCGGGCGGATTGTTTCTATTACAATCATCTCGGCTGTGCATAGTTTTGAAGATTTTAAGATTGTATGAAATATAATTAGGTTTTGTAATTTTGTCATTATGTTCATTTTGTTGATGTGAATGTTGTTTTTTTTATTAAATGCATGATGTTAATGAGTAGATATATTATTCAGCATTTTATTGTTTTCTTTTTGTTAATGTGTCTATTCAAAGCACTTCGTAATATATCTAGTAAATGTGGAATAAAGCTTTCATTAGGTATTAGATATGGGATATCATGAGTACTCCGAGTAAAATTTATTAATAAACAGTCATTTGTCGTCTATAACCTACCAAACATTAAGTATATACCTAATTAATATAAAACAAGAAATGAAATTAAATCATTATTTCTTACTGCTACAGCATTATGTATTTTTATTTTCTCAAATTACAGCGCTGTTGAAATTTATGTTTTGGCATAGAATTTTAGTTTCTTGGACAAAAGGTTCACAGTTCGCGCGAGAGATTAAAAAATTGCTTGTAAAAATGCTTAAATATTTGTAAAATGGCGGAGCGCGGAAGTTCCGCGAGGATTGTGTACAACATTCATCGCGGCGGCCACAGATAATGCGAATACGGAGAGGAAAAAAATTCGAACTAAACATCACAAACACCCGCATGTGGAGAATAATTTAAAAATACGCAAAATACGGCCACTTCTAACCGGGGGGGTACAGCGGGCCCCCAACCCCCCGTTTTGCGTATTTTTCGGTATGCGTGGCAGGTGGCGACCCCTCGAGGGGGGTTCGTTAAAAAGCGCCCGAGTACGTAGTATTATAAAAGTTGCGCCTACCGCGTGTAAGTAGTGGCGTGGGGCAGGGGGACGGGAGCCCCCTCCCACCTAGTTAGACAGTTAAAAGTATGCGGTATTAACGAAACGGAAATGAATATACGAGTAGGTAGGTACGGGTTTTTGGGAGGCTGCGATGTGACGCCGCGGGTTAGATTACGAGTATACGTACTTGTGCGTTTATTTTGTATTTTTTTTCGGCAGGCGCACCGGCCGGGGTCGCTTTGCGCGCTTTTAGAGGGCTTAGGTTTTGTTTAGAGCGGCCGGCACCGATCGTATTGTTTTTCACGCTAAGTTTTTAATTAAATGAGATCAAAGTAAAACTACTCTGAAAGGATTTGGGATACAGTTATTTATCACTTTAATTGAATTCGAATTTAGTTTGGTTTAGGAGTATTAATGTTATAATTTATATTATCATTTATTTTCAAGAATTGAGTTTATTGTTTCTATACCTATAGCTGTTTTTGAAGTAAGCTGCTATTATATTAACTAGGTTTAGAAATAAATTGGTCTGATTTTCCACAGGAATTTGGGGAGACGGTTAAACTATGAGAGATAAGAATTTAATTAAATAATTTTATAAATCATTTAGCTTTAGGTCAGGCGTTAGGTATATTTATTGTACCCTTGCTACTCCTATTGATATTTATTGTGTTCCTTAAGTTTTATGATATTGAAGGTTTATTGCGCCTAAATAATGTTCAGAGAACACAAACATGTCAGTTGTAGAGATTATAATACATTGAATAATTATTGATTGTTGCCAAAAATATTTATTTAATTATTTAAATAGGAATAGGATATTAGGACTCTAATTAATCATTATTTCTATCAAAGTTCTAATAAAGAAATATATGACTCGTAGTTTATATCAATTGTCCATAAGTGCCTAAAGCTTTTCTCATAGCAACGCAAATATTGCATATTGTGAAAACGCTATGATCTTTTTGTAAGGCGCTAACCGTTCGGAAGACCGCTGTATGCCATCTCGATTTTCTCAGCTCAGCTCGTTGAATGCGATTTCTTTGTTTCTTTATAAATATTTATCTCGATGAGGTTTTTATGTTCTCTTTATGGAATAACTGGTAGTGTTTTAATCGTTCAATAATGTTATTTAACTTCCGTAATACTCGTTGTTGAAATAAAATAAAATGTTATACGTAATAAATGCTGCTATACAGGTGAATACAGGTTAATGAGTATCATAAGACTATGTAAAAATATATCCGTTTTAAAATAAGCCTACTGTAACGTAACGCATTGCATAAATAAAATTGCGAGAACGATAAATATTAGGTACCTAGATGATAAAATTAATTTGTATATACTATGATTTTCCTTTGTTGCGTTTGGTTGCGTAAATTTTCTTAAAGAAAATGTGGTCATGGGTAAAGCCAGTGTTGTTTTACAGTTTAGTATTTCTAGTAGAAATGATGTTGAAATATGGCAGTTCTTATTTATGTCTGGACACTGAGACTTTACCATCTTAGCACGTAGTTAAGATGAATATTTCTAGAAGTTAAAAAGTATAATATATTATAAGGTATATTGTAAACAAAATACATAATCTTTACCTAAAATTATTTTGCGCTAAGAATAGGGAAGAATGTATATAAATTTATTATTTATAAACACAAATTTTATTTTGCATTTTTTTATAATTATTCAAAAGTTCACTAAATAAACTATAAAGTATTAGCCAAACTATATAAAGTATTCCATACCTATGTTTGTACATGTTTAAATATCTTTGTTCAGTATATTTTTGTGCTTAGTGTTTTTAAATGGTTTTGGAATTGTGTTAACAAATGAAATGGAGCTAAAAAGTTTTTAACACGAGTAAATACATATTAAGCAAGAAAGTTATTTCTTTAATTTTTAATTAGATAATTATAATGTCAATGTTATTTGTGTATATGTATATTAGTTATTGAATCTTTGTTATGTAACAACGATAATATTGTACGTGGGTCTTTGACAAGTTTCAATTTTCTAACGCAAATTTTTATATACCTGGAAAGGTAGGTTGCTTGTAAGATATATGGTTTGAAAAGTAAACCGAGTATGATTTGATCGGGGTGGTATACACGTCACGCTGTTTGTAACGCGAAGCGTGACAGCTTTTGGATAGAAGATGCTAGCTGATTTCTAACTGTTTATTGCCTTAGAAATGGCAAAGGATTTGTGATCGGTTTACGATAGAACCCCTTTTCTAAATGGAGGTTGCAGACAGCAAGTAGTACTCATGAACAATGGCTGCTACTTGTCGTCAGGTCAGCTTATTTGCTATTTTAATCTAACGAAAAACATCTGAGTTTAAATACTAGTACATTTGTATATTTAAGGAATACAATCGTATATTTTTTACAATGACAATCTCAATGTGACCATTGCCATTTGGATAACTTATGGGCTAACTGTCCAACATATTTCTAAGAAATACGTATTCAGACTTGTCCAGAATACAAACAGTACAGTTAATGGATATCTCCATGGTAAATATGGATAGATTAATGGCTTTTTGTGAAACAAGCCTGAAGGCACCACCGTCACACCTATTTCAGCCTTATAACAATGTGAATAACATACTCGTTTACAATATTATGAAAAACGTGAACTTTTTTACGCAAATGAAGCCTAAATTAGCTATATTTATTAAATTAAAGCGCCTTTCATTAATTTTTCTGAATAACCATCCTACTATGCTGGTATTGAAATGAGTTTTCTGTGTTATTTCTGGATATATAATATCAATCCATCTCGTTATCTGACAAGTAATTCTTCCTATCTTTGAAGAGTGTCTAATTAAATATCATTGTCATCCAAGAACAGTAAATTTTAGTACTGGTATGTAAGATTAATTAATTGGTGACCCGCATGTTAGAGCAGTCACCATACTAGTTTGACACGTAATGGGTTCCGCGCTCAATAAACGCTTTCTAACGCTTTCTACACTTATAGCCCCACAATAGGATTTTCTCCTAAGTCGTGGGTACCGTGGACACAAAGAAGAATACACAAACACCCAGACCCAGAACAGAAATCTAAACTCATCATTCAGATGTCGATCGAACCCGGGACCCACCGCGTGTCAGACCGGTATGGTCCACCACGTGGGTCGTCGACTAATTCGTCGGTCGAATTCCGGACCAGACAAATGTTTGAGTCATGAAATTTCTGTTCTGGGTTTACATGTTCGTGTATTAGTCTTTGTGTATATTCATGGTACCCACGAGTAAATACTAGTATGGAGCTATGAGTTTAGAAAGCGAGAAAACTATGCTTTTAACGTTTTATGTAGTAAGCAATAGAAAAATTCAATAAGTAGTAGGTATTCTATCGCCTAGTCGACATTACAAGGTTTTGTTTAATTTGACATTTTTGTATGTTTACGAATTAAGGAAGATGTAGTTTTAATGACAACCGACTTCCCGACGAAAAGAGGTTCTCTATAAGTCTCGTATTTCTTTATTTCACGAAACCCTTAGTTTCGTACCCTAAGGGTAAAAACGTGACCCTATTAGTAAGACTCCGCTGTCCGTCTGGCCGTCTGTTCATCTGTTTGTCACTAGGCTGTATCTTTATTTTTATAATGTTATAATAATATGTAGCAAACGAGCATGCAGCCCACCTGATGGTAAATGACTAAGGCCGCACATGGACATCTGTAATCAACCCTAGGTAAGATCAAAGTTTCACCTAAGATTAGCCCCAGATGCGTTGCTACCCCTGAGGACTAAGATGGAATGCCTCAGAAAAGTATGTCTCCCTTACCACACCATTCAAACCAGAACACAACTGCTGTTGTGAGGCAGAAATAGGTGTGGCGGTGGTGCTTCCGGAGTCGAACTACAAAGAGTTCTATCACTATCAAATCTTATGAACCGTGACGGTTAAACAGTTAAAATATTCTCAGATGATGTGTTTCTGTACAACAAATACTAAAAATTTAATAAATAAACATTAAAGGGTGCCCCTACAGTGCCCCGATACATCGAATGTGATTTTGCCGTTTTTTCATTGATAATGGTATGGACCCGTAGGCGAGTCGACTTGCACTTGGCCAGTTTTTTATGTTTAGTTTGGATGACAATGCGTGCTTAGCTTAGTGACGTCATTCTAAATCTAAAATGGCGGTCGTCCCCAAGATGGCGAATTTATCTTTTATGCACCCCAAATATTTAAATAAATAAAATTTCGTTACTTAAAAGCTTGGTTTAAACAACTTTTTTTATAAATTTGTAATTTTAGTGTGTGATTAAAGTGTTGTAGTACACTTTGATTGAATATTTTTGCAGGATTAATTAAATGGGTAACAAAATAATTTGAATATTTTTATTTTATTTGCTTTTTACTGTATGTTAGTATATGGTTAGGAAAAGGAAAACGAATTCTGAATCTCCTATAATAAATATATTTCCATTGTTCGTGTATTTGGCAGTGCGTCATCATAAATTGAAAACATATTTTTCAAAAATTTTTGATTAAACTAAAAAATATTGGAAAACATTTTATGTACGTTGACGGGAATATTATAACAATAGAAGTATTTTCCAAATAAAATCATCTATCACAAGATCAGTTCATATTTTAAGTATGTAGTTACCATATATCAGATGAAAATAATTAAAATGCATATACATAGGTTTATTATCTTAATCGTATATACAATTTTTAACTACATAAAATATACTCTAACAAAAATTACTGTATTTAATTTATAGAGTTACTAAACTTCCTACTAAATAAGTTATTTTTTTTTTATAGTATGGAAGTAGCAAACAAGCATGCAGTCTACCTGATGGTAAGTGGCTACTGCCGCTCATGGACATCTGTAATCAACCCTAGGTACGATCAAAGTCTCACTTAAGGTTAGCCACACCTGCGTTGCTACCCCTGAGGACTGAGATGGTATGCCTCGAAAAAGTATGTCTCCCTTATTACACTCTTCAGACCAGAACACAGCAGCGCAAAACACTGCTGTTATTAGGCAGAAATAGGTGTTAATAAAATATATTATTAACAAAGTTATCATAATAAATCAGTTATATAAACGAAAATAACATTTAACAAAAACCAAGTATGCCGGTATGTCGTACTTCCTGTGTCTCTAGATAGCGACGGAATATTCATTTCCGCGTCTATTTGAGTGGAAATCGCCCCTCTTTCGTTTGTAGAGTTGATCTATTGACGAATTTGTATAGCAAATGTCGTTGCGGTTAAATAATAGAGATAGCGTTTGTTTTTGAAGCTTTACATCTCTGTAACATCAGAAACATTACTTTAGTGATGTTAAATATAACAATGTATTATCGATGTTTAGTTGGTACGGTAGATTGTCACTTAACTATCGATATAAACACATATCGATAGTTAAGTAACAATCTACCGTGTTTATTTTATATTATCTAATTATAATGTAAAATAAATAATTATAGTTTTTATTGAAATTGGTCTTTTAAAAAAGTGACTTAATAAAATAGGTTTATTTAACGTTTACTGTAATACAATTTAGAATAATTAACAACTACAAAACATTATTAACGTTGTGTTTTACAAATAAAAAGCTACATACTCAGTATTTTGAAATTTATATAATTGTAATTTAGATATATACCAAAGAACATTACGATTTGTAATAAATAAGACATGGTTTCAAATATTTCACGAAATAAGATAATGTTTTTTTTTAAACGTAAACATAAACGCTTTCTACACTCATAGTCCTACAGTAGGATTGTCTCCCGTGTCGTGGGTGCCATGGACACACAAAGATTAATACATAAACACCCAGACCGAGAACAGAAATCTAAACTCATCATTCAGATGTCTGCCTGGCCGGGGATTGAACCCGGGTCCCACTGTGTGTCAGACCGTTATGGTGACCGCTCAGCCACGCGGATCGTCAATTTGATACGGGTATTAGCGTCAAGTAAGTTACATTGTCAAAAAGTCTATTAGTGGTAGTCTATTTATTAGCTTTTATTTAACACCCATATTGTCATTATAATAAAATCTCCCCCCCTTATCCCCTTTCTATGAGCGCCATTTTAGAAATTATATAACCTATATCACTCTGCAAAGTGAGGCGATTCTAATGATATGTGAACACAATCCGTGAAGCCTTTTTCGGCTGCAGCGCGTGCCAAAGAAATGGACGTACATATAAACATACGCTCGAAACCTCCTGATGAAGTCGGATAAAAAGATAAGCCTTTTCGGGGTTCGATTCTCGGTCAGAAAGTAATTTAATGATACTCGTAGTTCGGGGCTTGGTCTACTAATTATTCAAAATTCACAAGGAAATGAAGGCCACAGAGTAACAAAAACATCTTAGTCTCATGAGAAGGTTTTTTGTCTTTGTTTGTGTAATTATTTCATAAACATAATTAACATATTAAAATTGAAAATTTGACGATTCGAAGTTTGTTTTATCATCGTTTCCTTAATTATATTTTACTAATTTAAAATATTTGAATTTTATGTCTGGTGATTGTACGTTTTGAATCAGAGTCTTACCTGAGGCTAGCCACAAATGCGCTGAGGCCTCGGATAAGTATATCTTCTTTACAACAACCTTTACCAGAACACAGCAGTGCATAATACAGCTGTTATTGGGCAGAAATAGGTGTGGCGGTGGTGCGACTGGAGTCGAACCACAAAGAGTCGACCATCTTTAAATTTTTATTTTAAATTTAATATTAATGTTCCTTTAAATTTCTACTTTTATTTATTTTCAGTTCTCTTTTCTTCACCCAATTTTTCTTTGTAAATATATGACGATGTCAGGCACGCGGAATTTTCATTTTTTTTTGCCTGACCGGAAAACAGCGCTTATTGATATAATGGGGCAAGAATACGTGGCGTAGGTGTCATAGGAGTCGCGTCCTTAGTCGCGTAGTATTAGAATAGATCTTCGATATCCCCTGCCTGTCGTAAAAAGCGACTAAAAGGGGACTTCCGGGTTTGCGAGCGGCAAGAGTAGGAGCCCGAACCATCCAGCTAGGCGACCCCGGGAAGGACGGCGGTATGTGTGATGGCATACCGCCATATCAGACGGTGTGACGGGCTCGGCCGCTCACCTGGGTGGAGTCCGATGGGGCAACGCGCTCAGAGGTCTCCGGTTGCGTTCCTTTGGAGATCCCGAAGTTCTATTCGCAGGAGTCGAACAAAGGATTACGTACTTACAACTACACAATTATAAATAAACTATTAAAATCTGCGTTAGTTAAATGTTTAATAGCTGAACATAAAAGAAAATTAATGCTGTATTACTTATAAATGGGTATGTTTCATAACTTTAAGCTGAACAATGCTTACTAATACGAATGGTGAAGGGGCGCTATTCCGCTTTGAAGACTAATGTTATAGCGCGTTCAAGCCAAACCACCCCTATTCTTCATAACATCTGCCAAAAAATTGTTCTACAAACATACTTCCAGATAATTATGAAGTTAGATTTTATGTAGACTTCTGTTTCAGTGAATTTTAAAATGTCATAATGTTAATGAATTTCTTTAGCAGACTTTTTCTATAAATTTGAAGTGGCAACGAATATGCAGTCCACCACTTAGGGGTCATTGCTACCCATGCACCAAATCTCAAAACCATGGACCAAATCTTTATATAGAACAGGGATTCTATACAAGGTAAATCACAGATGTGTTGCTCCTTCAGAGAGAGTTCTAAGATATGAAGGATGAAAGTGAGCCTTATTTGTAGGCGAGAAGGCAATCACACACTTCCACCTAAACGCAAGAATTTCTTCACCATGTACAACCGAAATATCAATTACTTATTTTTTTATGTATTATTTATTATTAAATTAAATTAGCAACCGAACATGTAGTCCACCTGTAGTAAGTGGTGACTGCACCCGATGGACATCTGTTAGCAACTTGATATAGAACAGGGGTTCTATCTGAAGTCGATAACAGATGCGTTGCTACTCATAACGAGTAAGATGGTCTATAAGTGAGCCGGTGTGAAACAGTACATAGCATGGAAGGGAATGGATATTGGCTTAAATTTAATGCGAATATCTTGGTCCTCAGTAACAATCGTTATCGGCTTCAGACAGAGCCCCTGTTTTATACGGAGTTGGTTACAAATGTCTATGGGCTGGAGTGAGGATTTATCAGATGGACTGCATCCTCGTATGCCACATCACTAATGTGCAGAAAGCTCAGAAAAGCAGATAGCGTGGACTAAGTTACTAATATTTTAATTGCGAAAGTTTGTGAGATTGTATGTACGTTTGGATGGTGTATGGGAGCAGTGATAGCCGAATGGTTGAAACTCGGCCTCTCAAACGAGGGTCCGAGGTTCGAATCCCAGGCACGCACCACTGATTTTTCTAAAATTATGTGCATCTTAGAAGTTAATTATTACTGCTTTACGGTGAAGGAAAACATCGTGAGGAAACCTACACACCTGTGAGTTCTTTAAAAAAGTTCTCAAAAGTGTGTGAAGTCTACCAATTCGCACTTCGCCAGCGCGGTGGACTATGGCCTGAAACTGTCTCATTCTGAGAGAAGACCCGTGCCCAGCAGTGGGACAATGATGGGTTGACGGTATGTATGTTTGTTACTCTTTCACGCATAAACTACTAGTCAAATTTTGCTGATATTTAGCTCACATACAATACATATATATTACCGTGGCAAACGTTCCCGAAGCAGGCAGAGCCGCAGAAATAACTTAGGATTTTATATGTTACACCCAAAGTCATGTGCAGTTTTTCACCATCCATAGCTATAGATATGCTTACAGGGGTACTAATACCAACTAAACGTGAATTGTTCATACTTCCGCAACCTTGAATGTTTACAAATTAAGCCCTAAAACAATCAATTACAAGGTTCAAATTAACTACGTTTGTGAGCTAAGTAACAGTTGTTTCACTATTGCATTAAAGCTATAATTTTGTGTTAGATTTACCTGCCAATTTTAGCTAGTAGGAACCGCGCCTGGCATGTTGGTGACCGCAGTGGGTGTTGATAGGAAAGAAACAGGAAGACGCTGCAACCTAACTCGATATTGACGACCCGCGTAGCGGACCGTTCCCCATACCGCGGTGGTATATACAGTGGGTATGCACAGTGGTATACACAGATACGCAGTGGGTTCCAGATTCGATGCCCGGCCAGACAGACATCTGAATGATGAATTTAGATGTCTGTTCTGGGTCTGGGTGTTATTGTATTCGTCTTTGTGTGACCATGGCACCCACGACACAGAGAAAATCCTTGTGTGGGGCTATGAGTGTAGAAAGCGTGAAAAGAGAGAGGCTCTATTGGCTCTATCCAAAACCGATACCACTCAACATGTTATTCAATTTATTATTTTAAATAATATATATGTACATAAAGCTGTGGCTGGGAAGACTAGTGACGAATTAGTGTTTTTTACATAACCTAATTATATATTATACATACTTTAAAGATAATTTGTATAGTGAGGAAAATACTCTTATCTGAGGCAATCCAATTTGGTCCTCATGGGATACTAGGCATCTGTGTCCAATCTCAGGTCCCTTATCTGGAGTACACAGATGTTCATGGGCGGCAGTTGCCACTTAACATCGTTTACTACTTGAATATAATAAAAATAAAATAGGATGTGAATCTGTTGTTCTGAATGCATATGATTCAGGTGTAGAATTGTACAGCAATTGTTTGGGTTTCTTGCAGTCAAGGTTCGGAAGGAAATTCGAATTGGAAGTTTTGGGTTCGATTCTTGAAGTACACTAAATATATATAGATGATGTATTTTATGTGGGGCTAGACGTGCGTTTTTTTAATTCATTTTTATGAAACGCATTAGTTCCGTTAACAAGAAGGGTATAGATTACATAAAATGAAGGAATAAAGCATCAGCTGGTAAGAAATCCTTATTCTTATTATCGTTACGTCGCAAACATCGGAGTAAAACAATTTATTACGAAATGTAAACAGGAAGAGCCGTATTTTCATTAAGAATACGAATCCGATACCCCCCTCCGCCCAACTGGAATAGACTGAAAATACCCAGTTATGATTAATTCTGAATGCGCCTCACATTGATCAAGGAACCAAGGCTTTTTGCTCCAAACTACCCACCCCCCTCACCCTACGCCAGAGCGAGACTAATGCAGCCTCGCCCGTCTCACTCTAAAACAAAGATGCTAAAACTTCTTTCGCTAGTATGAAGATTTTAATTTCATATTTTTGACGAAACGGTTCTAATTTTACTACTAGTTCCGAGCAAAAAACGACCCTACTCAACTCACATACGACTGCTTTTGCATCAGCTTTCCAGCGCACTTGTTTCCGTCTTCTAATTCAGAATTAGTTTTCGAAGTAAAAAGATACAGTCCCAAGACTGTGTGAGTGTCTTTACCTCGTTTAAACTTTACTACTCGAGTTTAAAGTGCAAATTTCTTCGACACGCCACTCTCAAGAAATAATTCTCCAGTTGTACCCCGAAATTAGTCGAATAAGGGGAAAGGGGTTCATACGACGGGTGGTTTTAAAAGAAGAAGGCAAAAAGGTGGGGATAGAAAGATGCGCAAAGACTTAGTTTGCGCGGGGGGTGGACGGGGGTGTTATAAAATATATAATTCTATACTTACAATACTTGTAAATACGCCACGCGGAAGTACTGCGCTCGAACAAACTTGAGCTGTGGAATGCTTTGATTGGTTTCTTGGAGTCTGATGTGTACCAAGGTTTTAGTAATGATACTTTGATTGTATTTGATATTCTCAAAATAGGAAAGTATGAGAAGTTCGTGAATGTCGTATAAACGTTGAAATACAGGAGTTACATTTAGTTTTCTTTGTTATCTTTGTTTGTTACGCGTCCTATTCAATTTACTCGAACTTACGAAAAATGCAGTATTGGGATGACAAATAAAATGTTAATTTTATAACGGTCATATTATGAAATATGTCATCGTCGCTGTCGAATTTTCAAATATTGAAAATGAATGTTTGAAAAAAATTAGCCTATACTTAAAATCTAACAATAAAAGAATAGTTATTTTACTTATGGCAGAAATATAATTCTCTATAGTCATCTAACCTCGTATTATTATTATTAACTAAAAAATAAAACAAAATCTTAATTATAAATATGTAAATAATATTTTAAATTAACAATAAGCGTGATGCATTTTCATTCTCTTTATCGTTATTATCATTTTTATTATAATATTTTTGAAGTTACAATACAAACCAATCTTACCTAGTACCAAGACCTCTAGATCGTAGTACATCGCTACATTCGCTGATATTTAGTCGCGAAACGGGATGTATTATAAGCGTAGTTGTTTAAAATAAGAACGCCGCGGGGGCGCTGCGGCTTGGCGGTTGGCGCTCCGCCGGGTTGCGGTTCGATTCCGTCATAGGTACGAGTATGTTAAGGATTTTTATGTTGGAGATTGGATGAGTTTTATCTTGCCATTCAATAGGAAACATCTTTAGTTATTTTTTTAAATTTGAAATTTGATTTGGGTTATATTTTTTAACTCATTTAGTTTATGAGGTCTTTAATTTTAACAGATAGTATAATAAATATTTATACATTTTACTTTGCTTCGCTTCAAAATACTGTTTTAATGCTTTTTTAATAATAAATGAAAAGTAATGCATTTGATTTATTTTTAAAATCTAGTCATAAAAATTTTGGTTTCTATTCACTTTAAGCAAAAAATTTTGCATTTTTAGCTTAACTTACAGCCTTCACATAAACCATTTAAATTCACAAAAATTTTATACTCAATTTAGTTCTTAGGTAGCTATGCTTTTATGCGTATTAATAACGCCGAAATGATTCTATGAAAAGCTGTATGCATTCATAGAGAACTAGGCAACTTTTTGCTTAGCATTATAAAAATTACATTCACCAAAGATCCTTTTCACTGCCGAATACGCTACGTACGTGCGTATTTACGCCCATTCATCAGAATAAGAGCTTTTTCCAAAAAAGTTCAGCGTAAACTTAAAATAAAAGGGAAATAATATAAAAAGTACAGTGAAGCTACCTATGTTTTATCCACTCATTTCGCGTGGTTCTTAGTAAAAAGTTGTGTAACAGGGGGTGCACTAGCGCCTACGCCGTAGCGGACTACGTGCTACGGGCGTAGGCCTCGTAGCAGGGTTGTGCATACGAACAGCTAATGATGCTTTCTTAATTAATAATTTAGTTCTATTTTCTTGAAAATATCATGTTTTGTAATTGTAATACTATATGCTTATAATCTTGTAGTAATTTTTGATATAATTACTAAGTTTGCATATTTTTGCACTTGACCTAATTCTTTAAATGTTTTTATTAAGACTCGTGTGCTCATGATGTTATAATTTAGACATTGAAACAAAAATGTTAGAATCAACATTTATTTCGAAATTACATTAAATAACATGAAATCTTGTTATCATCTCAGCAAACATAAGAAGAAAGTTGATTTTGCAATTTAGTGTCTATTCCATTTTGGAATTGTTGTAAACAATAGATATCTGGTTACCTACAGGAAAAATAAAAACAGTAAAGTTACATCAAGGCTAGTTTTAAATTAGACATTTTAAACAATGTTACATATTTTGCTATTCCAATAAATTAATAGTTACTAAAAATTTTAAATCACAGTTTCTTAAAAATACATTAAAGTATACCCAAAATACTTTGCATGCGACCCCGCAATAATTTTATCTCGAATACTTTCAAAGTCTCGAGCCTTTCTTATCAGGGAGGGTTAAAACTAAGCATCTTCCATTAAAATTCGGAAGACGGGGCGCATTTATCCCTTGTCGCAACTACACTCAACGTCTTATAAGAAGCACCCTAAAAACTCGAAAGTTCATTAGCCCCAGCCCTACTGCTTACTATCTTGCACGTTCCTAAGACGTCCCCCCTTAGGGGGGCTTTAAAACTCCCACTCGAGGGGGCAACGCGGAAATATGAAGGGAGCCCTCATTTATCAATACACGGAGACTGTTTCTTTCTCTCTAAGAATTGATTATATTCTACTAAGAATATTGACGGGGGTAAAGTTTTAGGGTGGGGGGTGTCGTAATGTTTTGATTAGAGTTTTTGATGTTATGCCTCCGCGTATGAAACGGAGGGTTGTATAATTTTTGGGACACTTCCTATTACGTAATAAGACATAGATGATATAAAGGTTCGATATAAACGTTACGCCTTTTGGAGCGTGTTCATAAATAATTGTTATTTTTCTCATAATAGTGTATTTGTGTAAGGGAAGCTGTGCAGCATTATCGTAATTTATGGCCAACTTTGCTAATGCTACTTCCGTAGCGGCGGATATTTTTATTTATCTTTGCAGGATTAAGTTATTAATTGTTTTTTTTTTCACCTCGCCCTATTTTGTTACGATACAGCTTTGTGTTCGAAGCTATGTTGGTATAATCAAAATATGTAATCGTTAACCTTTAAAGGGGACGATCCGCGTGGCTGAGCGGTCATCATACCGGTCTGACACGCAGTGGGTCCCGGGTTCGATCCCCGGCCAGACACACATCTGAGTGATGAGTTTAGATTTCTTTTCTGGGTCTGGGTGTTAGTGTATTCGTCTTTGTGTGTCCATGGCACCCACGACACGGGAGAAAATCCTACTGTGGGGCTATGAGTGTAGAAAGCGTTTATGTTTATGTTAAAGTATGGTAAGTGTTAACTTTGTAAAAGGTTATAGTGACATACGATCTGCAAATAGTATGTGAGCTTAGCCGTCCTCAATTATTCTTGCACAAGCGCTAAGCTAATTCACACGTCTCTACGATTTGGAGGATGGTAATGGATAGTAATGATATGAATTTAAAAGCAATCGAGCGTATAAAGTATACTAACAAGAATATTAATCTAAATTCATAAAGATATTTGTCCGGGGATTGAACCCAGAACTTGTTGCGTGTCAAAAAAGTATATTTTTACGGAACTACACATATAATTCATTAGCGGTTATAACCGTTGCTGGGTATTAAAATATTTCTTTCTTAACTCATAACAAAAAACAGAGCATAATATACCTATGATAATTACGAATAAACAAATTGAGTGGCAACACAAAATCTCGATCGCAATACGCCAGTAAGTCGGTTTATTTACAAAGATGAAGCTCACAAAGTTGACTTAGAATTCCTCGGGGTTAAATGTCGTTAAGTCATGAAATAATCGCTGATAAATCTCCGTAAATATGGGTCAGGCGCCCTCGGCCTTCGGAAATCGACATTGCTTTTTTCATTTCTTATTTCTCTTTATTCCGTGATACACTATAGAATGGAAGAATGGACACTCAGTCTTAATGAAACGTGGTCCATGCAGCCCAGTCACAGCCACTCTCTACTAAGTTACCACTTTACACAGTATACTGGTGTGTTAAGAGTTGCTTGTAATAACCTTCTAAATCTTTTTTATGGTGACGTTGTGAAAAAATGGAACCTTACAATTTCTCCTATGTTGTTTCCGGCCTATAATAATATCCGAGTCGATATAGGTGCTTTCGTTGCATAGAAATGGCAAGAAAAATGCAGTCCACCTAATGATAAGTAGCCGTGTCGTCTATGTACATCTGTCATCAACTCCAAACAAAGTTATCCCTAATTATCTAAAAATAGGGGGAGTGATGGTGGTTTCCACGCCATATCCGAAGTGTTTATCATCGGATCACACCTATGTCTAAGAAAGAAAGTTCCGCAATGAAAGTCTATACCGTTTGGCCACAGTTGCTACCCATATCACAACCATGTCATAACTTGAGGACTTAGTATGCCTGCAATAGGCACACTTGGACTTTTTTTTCTTTAGACTTTCTTTACACACCTTATACAGCAGCGTTTAACACTGCTGTTATTAAGCAGATATGAGAGCAGTGACAGCCGAATGGTTAAAATTCGGCTTCTCAATCGAGGGTCCGAGGTTCGAATCCCCGGCACACACCACTGATTTTTCTAAAATGATATACGTATTAGAAATTAATTATCACTGTTTTACGGTGAAGGAAAACATCGCGAAGAAACCTTCACACCTAAGACCTTCTCTAAAAAAGTTCTCAAAGGTGTGTGACTCTACCAATTCGCACTTGGTCGGCGCGGTGGACTATGGCCTGAAACTCTCTCAATCTGAGAGAAGACCCGTGCCCAGTAGTGGGACAATAATGGGTTGATGGTATGGTAAGTGTTGCGGTGGTACCTGTACTAAAGAACCACAAAGGGTTCAACCACCTTCTAAAGAGGATGGTCTGCGTAAGAACATATATCTTTATTATATTAAGTACAGACAAAAAGACACTTTATACAGTTTTTCAAGTAATTAAAGAAGTATTGTGTGTAAATATAAGGCCATTTAAACCTGTTTGACTGGCTTATTAAATATCAGCCTACATAAACAATGCAAAAACAGTCCTTCATATTCTGTTAGTTTAAATTATTACCTGAGTTAACAAGGAAGATAATTTTACTTAACTTATATCTTTTTTGCTACTTTATTATATCTTTATATCTTCACCTAAAATATATTAAGATAAAATCATTACTCCTCGTATCCACCGGCAAATAATAATTATTTCAAATAAGATTATTTTTATTAAGAATGTTTGTTACTATACGTAAAACTGTCTGTAAGTAAATTTAAAATGGCGTCTTACTTAGAGGTTGTCCATTTGCGTCGTTATCCCTAAGAATCCCTACGAGGTGTTAATTTCTCATTGTAACATTTAGCTCGATTGTCTTCTCTTTATCACAGCCTTAAACACAACACGCTTTCTACACTCATAGCCCCACACTAGGATTTTCTCATGTATCGTGGGTGCCATGGACACACAAAGACGAATACACAAAC
>MOOZ01000200.1:541801-552629 GCA_002930495.1 Cecropterus lyciades | reverse complement strand
TTGGCAAATCGGCCGTTCTAGAATACGAGAAGGAACCTTTAATACAGGGGAGTTGTTGTATTTACAATATCCATAGGTGACGGTGACTACTTTCCATCAGGTAGTCCGTCTGCGAGTATATCCTATGTTAGTTTCAGAATTATAAGAATTTTACGTCAAATTTATATAAAATAATATGAGTGATGAGACAGACACCCTCAGTAGGTACACATCAGTCTTCTGCGTTTGCAGTCATTACCCGACCCCTATTCGTTTCGGCCTAAATCTCAAGTCAATTCAGGATCTAGGGTTGTCACTTTACCAAAAAATTCAATTTCCTTTTTTTTGTTTGAAGTAGATTGTTTATACATATAGATTTTGCTTATTAGTGAATTTATTAAATAGTAGTTATGCCAATCATAAAAATAACTAAATTGAGTAATTATAATTATGTTGCATAAAAACAATTATGTTGCACACGATTTCTACACTCATAACCCCACACTAGGATTTTCTCCTGTGTCGTGGGTGCCATGGACACACAAAGACGAACACACAAACACCCAGACCCAGAACAGAAACCTAAACTCATATGTCTGGCCGGGGATCGAACCGGGGACCCACTGCGTGTCACACCGGTAAGTTGCATAAGGAATTTTAAAGGTTATAAATCTAAAAACTTCAATATTTATATTGCTTTGATGTACTATGTTATTCAATTATTCATTAATTTCAAAGATAGACTTTAGTTAACAGGATGGTGGGTGAATGTAAGATATTTTTTTTGACAGACTGAAGCAGCAAACAGCAAGCGGTGACTGCCACCCATGGACATCTGTAAGCAACTTCAGTACATTAGTACAGAGGTTCTATCTGAAGTCGATCACAGATGCGTTGCTACTTCCAAGAACTAATCCGGTCATCTCATTTATATATTATACTAGCTGCGCCCCACGGTTTCACCCGCGTATTAGTTACTACAAAGAAAACTAATTTATGCATTTATTTGGATAAGAATAAATATTATATTTATAAAAACAACTTCGCAAGTAATGCATTATTTTGGAACAAATTTGGTTAGCATATAAAAGGGTACAGTGAGTTTACCTAAAAAAATAGACATATGCTGTCGCTGACTTTTTTTTACAACTTTTAAAGTGGATCAATTCTGTCATGCATAATTTTTACGAAACTTTAACCGTTTACGCAGCGCAGGCAGCGGAAGCTCTCATTAGAAAAAAAAAAAACAGATTTTGAAACATTCTTCATTGGTGCTCCGCTCCTGCTGGTCTTAGCGTCATGATATATAGCCTATAGCCTTTCTCGATAAATGGGCTATCTAACACCAAAAGAATTTTTCAAATCGGACCAGTAGTTCCTGAGATTAGCGCGTTCAAACAAACAAACAAACAAACAAACAAACTCTTCAGCTTTATATATTAGTATAGAATAGATTTATAAGTGATAGTAACCACACCCATCCACGTCACGCAAAAGCTGCTTCACATTAGAAATAGGTGTGGCGGTGGTACCTCCTCGTTTGAACTACACTGGTTCTATCTTTATTATAATTGATTGTGATAGGTATTTACCTATTACAGTCAATTATAATTGTTTTTACTATCAATTTAATATGTTGTTGTATTGTTTTAACATTTTTTAATGATGTTATGTTGTGACAACCCTAACACCGACCCAGAATTCACGTTACAGATGTAACGTGAATTCGGGTCAGTCTTCGATTCATTGTTTGACTGCACACGTATTGCATCTCACCAGAACATGCAATTCAAATGATTTTCTCCCTTATTTCCATCGACATTAAGATTATGCATCAAGACTTTGTACATTAAGAACGTCCTTACGTCTCGACATGTCCGAATTTAGGTTACTTCGTACATAAACAGCTATTTGTTAGCAGAGAAAATTATGTTACAACGTAAAAATAACTTGTTATTTTTATTTAGCGAACTAAATAACCGATTTTTATGACTGCCACATAATTATCCGCTATAATATTCGTAAAACATAGATCTTAACTGAGTGTATTACAACTGAACCTAATTACCGATGTTTATATTAATTAAAATGTTATTATTTAGCCATTAAATGCGAAAGGCGGCGGATACCTATTTACTCCCAATAACAATAACAGCTTTTTTCTTTATTTTTTTTTCTTTATAGCACGGAAGTAGCAAACGAGCATACAGCCCACCTGATGCTAAGTAGCTACTGCCGCCCATGGACATCTGTAATCAACCCTAGGTAAGATCTAGGTAAGTCTCACCTAAGGTTAGCCACAGATGCGTTGCTACCCCTGAGGACTAAGTTGGAATGCCTCGGAAACGTATGTCTCCCTTACCACACCCTTCAGACCAGAACACAACAGCGCATAACACTGATGTTATGAGGCAGAAATAGGTGTGGCGGTGGTGCTTCCGGAGTCGAACCACAAAGAGCTCTACCACTTTCAAAAGCTGAGGGATAGGATGTGGCTGAAAAACAGCGCTGCACAGCTGTGTTAGCAAATGCTGAGCCATCTTCTTTTATCTCTGCACAATTAACTTTTATTAACCTTTATGTACCTTGATGAGGTAATAAAGATATTTATTATTAAATTGGAAGTAACAAAATGTTAACTATTTTAAAAAAAGAATGTATAAAAACTATAACTTATATGATAGGATGAGTTCCCAAATGCTGGCAACATTACCTCGTTGCAGCAAGGCTAATTCGTTGACCGAAGTATGTACCGGCATTCTGATCATTCGTTGACTCTATCAAACGTTTGGACAAATGCTTAAAAAATAATATAAAGTATATTATTATTATTAAAACAATATTGCAAATAAGATAAAAACATTAAAAATTTAATTTAAATTTATTTAACAAAAATAATAACAAAAGCCCTTTCCACACTAGATGACTCCGCGCTCTATTGCCAAAAATGCAGCTCGCAAGCACGCATTAAAAATCGACGATCACGCGCGTCTAGCCGGCAAGACCGGTTCTAGGATTCTTTTATTTTATTTCCTCGTGAGAAAAAGCCAAATATCTGTGTAACGTACATTGAGGTGTTTGGTTTATTGATTTTATTAGGCTTTTCTATTGAATCTCATAGTTTAATAAGCAGATGTGAAATTTGAACTTAAGGAAATGCTTCAAGCTAGCTATGCTAGAATTAGTGCGTATAAGTAGTGCGTTAATGAAATAAAGCGGCAACGCTTATGCAAATATAATGGGTTTGTTTTTATCTTTGAATACTAAGATAATAAGCCTTATATATTATAAGATATATAAAACAGCGTTACTTGTTGCTTATTACGTACTTCGAAAGTACTTTTTTATATTCCACTAGAATTAATTCTTAATTTACTTTGCGTAAGCGTGAAAGCCATATAACAGATATCGTCAAGATAGATGTGGTGACTACATGAAGATTAAAGGTATAAAAACTTTAAAATTATTGTTGGATTACATTATTTTACGTATATTTAAAATCGGAATCTGTACATTAAATATTGTAACAAAGTATAGCATAAGGAGTCGACAAAGGTTATTGGGCATGCTATAAAAATCCAACAACATTGGCACTTAATGATGCCATTTACACGAAAATTTCACCAATAACCGCAAGTAATGAATCGATATTCATTGCATAAAATCGATTGCCAACGAGGAACCTGTTTTTACCGACCTTTGTCTTTTATTCGCCGCTGAATAACAAAACGCTTGAATAAAAATTCAATTTTAATATGCGAGAGGTCATATAAGCCTTTAATTAAAATATAATAGATGTTTACGTACAATAAGTTTTGATCGATCCTTGAAAGACTTTATTTTAAAGCAAGTGTTCAAATGAAAATATTTTTAACAACTTATTAGCCTTGTATTAAGCAAATTAACGGTAACGACGTTGCCGAAAAATTGCTTATCTAAATTACGTGTTTTGCATAGTAATTGGTATTTGGTCGGTTTTTAATTATCATGTAATATTTGGTAAAGAAGGCGGTATTTTAAACTGCAATAGACGGTAAAAACCAAACGTGATGCAACGTGAATAAGAATTGTATCGATTTAAGAAATTTCGAAAAATAAAAAGGTACGATTCGCGTAGAATGTTATTCGCTTTTAAAATCCGTTAGCGTTTTAATTTAGTTTCCAAGATTGAAGTAAATTAAGTTAGTGTCGCGTGTAGTGTCAGATTCCATTTTTGAACATTTGTACGTCAAAAAATATGAGGACGGCATTACATTGAATAAATAATTGCAAGTTACAAGTTGTCTGACATTTTAAGTGGTAATATTAGTGATTATACCAGCAGAGGTCAAACTGATGATAATGAGCCAAGGAAAGCGATTACACATACCCTATTTTGGAGTGAAATAATAAGTGTAATTTTTAAACTTATGCACATTTTTATATTGAATCATGTAAAGTATTCGTCCATTGTTACAAAGATTTGGCTTTGCAAGTAATTACAAACATTATAAAGTAATTACTTGCACTAATTAATTTAACACTATGTAGTTTATTATGGAGCAGGAAATCATTTAAAAATATAATAACCAATTGGTTATGGCAATGCATTTGACACAATACAGGAGATATGAAAACAATATAATATTAATAAAAAATATCAACAACGTTGAAAATGGTAGCACCTTCCATGGTTTATCTACAAAAGCAACATTGTCATACCATTTTCCACCTTCTAACAACAGTTTAATGTGCTTTCGTTCTAGTCCACAGGGCGTGGTATAGGAAAACACTTATTCCTTATTTCTTAACACGCGTTCCTATTTAATCTTATGGAAGTATCAGCACATCAGTGGATGACGTCAAATACGAATCTAATCCCTATTCGAGTTGATTACAGATGAGCATAAACGGCAGTGACCACTTACCATTAGATGTAATACGAGCCTGTAGAAGAGTAAAAGTAGAATTTCAATCTTATTTAATATTATAAATGCGAATGTTTGCGAGAATGTATGTGTGTTTCTTACCCTTTCGCGCAAAAGCTACTGGAATTTGTTAAACATTGACGTACAAATAATTTAAGACCTAGATTAACACATAGGACATACGGTGATAGACGTGGCCGAAACATGTGGAGCCGTGGGAATAACCTAATCTCATAAAAAAAATTTAATACGGGTATATTCGACCAGATAAAAATAAGAAAAAACTTTGTGTAACGTATCGTATCTGTATTATATCTGTTAAAGATCTAATATTTTGAAACGTAAGTTCTTTCTCCAATTTCACATCAGTTACTGTGGGATAAAAGCACATCACAGCAAAGTAAAACTCAGTCGATTTACATCTCAAAACAGTCGCTAAGTCCAAATCACTCTAACTTACACCCCACTTACAAACGGACGATGCGTTTATTTCTGCAACTGACCCAAATACAGCACATGGCCGTGCCGGCGTAACGCACATCGCGTGTTTGTGTGCACTGCGATAGTGTGTCACAGGTTGTATTATTGTAGTACGGTGCGCAAATATGATTTTTAATGAATAATTAAAAGTGTTTGGATGTGNGGATTTTCTCCTGTGTCGTGGGTGCCATGGACACACAAAGACGAATACACAAACACCCAGACCCAGAACAGAAATTTAAACTCATCATTCAGATGTCTGTCTGGTCGGGGATCGCACCCGGGACCCACTGCGTGTCAGACTGATATGGTGACCGCTCCACCACGCGGGTCGTCAAATAAAATGTCATTAATTGCGATTTTAGTTAATATTTTATACACTAATGTTCAGCGTGTCTTACGTAGTACTAATTTGAAGAAGAACATATTGAAACGTAGAAGTTATTAATAATTTATTGATCTTTTTTATATTTTGATATACATGAATGGCGACGATTTCAACGAATTTAACAAATTATCCGGAAAAACAAATAAAAAAATTAAATAAAGTTTCAACCGAGATTAAATCTTAATACTTGAAGCCGACATATTAATGTCGCATAATAATACAATGCGAAATAAATTGTAATTAAACACAGTTAAATTTAAAACTAATTTTATTACGAGTATTATAATGTGCGTAGTATGCGGACGCTACAGCCAATGACAAGCGATATTGAATTGTGGCGAGCTGTCTACGTGTGCGTGTCATTCTTTCACACATTTTTGATCACTACATTTTTATTTGCGCGCTCGTGTGCGTGACGTGTACCAATGCGTGTGCATGTGTGCGCGCACTAATTGCGATAGCTACTTCATTTAAATTTCGAATGTCAGCCGCTCCGTTGCGAAAACCGTGTAAGTACGATTTGCGCTTCCTTATTTTATTTTATTATTCTTGCTTAAATTTATGTTAGACATAAATTAAACTGGAATTACTGCCGACAGGAATGAGAAATCAATTAAAAAAAGTATTTACAACATAACGTTTTGTGTATAATTATGAATTTTTGTAAGTTAATAGGTATGATAAATGTTTAAACTAAATATTTAAACTCTTTGTGGTTTGTAAACATCGAAAAAATCATGTCTAGGAATATAATTAGCTTGAAGTATAAAGCGTATAGTTTTAGCAACTTTGTAGGGGAAGTTTTCTTTATAAACCTAGTGAAGGAGCATGTTGGTATGTAACCAATCTTCTTACAATAAATCAGACCATATAGGACCGATAGTACATTTATGAATAATTGAAGACACGTCACAATTAAAGGCAAAAGCCATTAAATCTTTGTCGGGAGTGGCGATGGACCTTGGATACAACCTTTGTTTAGTTGAAGGTTTTTCGCCGAAGCATGCTATACGCTACAACAGTCAATTTGTAAATTTACTGGTATCATAAGTCCTCAAAAATAAATGTATTAATTGAAGGAAACAAAATTATTGACAATATATATAAACAATGCCATGCCACGTGTTGCCACAACTACTATTTAGAACGTATTTTATTTAGTGCTTATTTTTTCCTGCGGCTTCAACCCCCTCTATCACGTTTGCAAAAAAAATTAGTAATGGAATACTCATTTTTGTTGTAAACCTAGGTCATAAGGAATACTCATTTTTGTTGTAAACCTAGGTCATAAACTATCTAATAGTTTTTGCGTGAAAGAGTAACAAACACACATACATTGTCACAAACATTCCCCTGTGTGATAGTAATCACTGCATGCAAAAAATGGTCAAAAAGGGGTTAAAATTTTTGGCTATTTCGACGTCAAGCCAACATTTCGAACATTCTCATTTTATTACCCTTTAAGCTAAGATTAAATTGAAATGTCCAGTGCTCGAGTACAAACTACTTCTATTTTCGATATGTCTGCAAAAACACTACAATAACTATACAACATAATTTAAGAATCAAGTTTCAAAATCCCAAAATCCTAAGCAGCAAACCGCTCCGATGTAATCGACCTGACTCCAGGTTTACGATCTGTGCGGAACATAAACATGCCTGTAATTGTCCAGATCTCTATCTTTGGTTACAGCCGTATACGATTTAATTGCTGAATAAAACTTATTCTAAGATTTTC
This sequence comes from Cecropterus lyciades, assembly GCA_002930495.1. NCBI lineage: Eukaryota > Metazoa > Arthropoda > Insecta > Lepidoptera > Hesperiidae > Cecropterus > Cecropterus lyciades. The sequence goes on along the minus strand of MOOZ01000200.1, from coordinate 545,137 downwards.
AACTGCATTTTTTAATTTTAACGTTTAGAGTAGGTCAACAATTTTACTATTAAAAAAGGATTAATACCTACAAAACTAACTCCAGCACCGTGCTCCAGAAGACAGGATAATGACCAGGACCAACTGTTCAACGTAAACGTAAAACAATATCGATATTGATGATGGAAAGTCTTTGTGCTTCGACTCCGGAAGCACACTGGTATTATAAGGCAGTGGTGGTGATACCACTGCCTTATAACACCAGTGTGCATTGCTGTGTTCTGATCTGAAGGTGGTAATCCAACTGAATCCTCAGGGGTAGTAACTAACCTCAGGTAAGACTCTTCTTATCTGGGGTTAATTACAGATGTCTATTGACGGCAATGGTCACATACCATCAAATGGAGTCCATGCACGTTAACTACTTCCATATTAAAAAAAAAAAAACATAAAGCTAACGTTATAACACGTCAGGTGGACTGCCTGCTCGTTTGCTACTTCCATTTTATAAATAAAACGTATTTTCCTACCGATACTTCGTGTTATTTCAGTATCTGACAGTACTATAATACCTTCAACACGTATAAAAAATAACAGGTTAATATGTTATCAAAAAATATACTTTATATAGTGTAAAAATGATCATTTATTTTTATTGTTATGCTCGTACGCAGGTGCAAGGCATAGCGATACATTAATTACAAGATAGAAAGTTGTCGCCGAGTTATGAAGTTAATGTGCCTACTTCGTTATCGGTAACAAAATTAGTCGTGTTTATTGAAATTAGCGAATAAATGTGTTTTTGTGTAAGTGTTTCACAGTTACTTAGTTGCACAATACGTAGATTGAATTTGTTGATCTCTTTCAGTAGTCATTCTATAAGATTACTGTAGAATTAAAGCAATTATTAAGTATAGCAATATTCTTATATTACAAAAAAAAATGTGAAGTTTTGTCAAAATCAAAATTTAATTTGGTTTGATAATATATTATAGATTATTGAAGTAAATCTCTTGCTGAAACCATTTATTAAATTATTTTCATATTTTTTGAGGCATAAAAAATAACGCTTAAAAAAAGAAAAAAGCGTAAAATATCCTTATTACGCTTTGCTGTCAGGCGAACACGATAAACGACCCGTGCAACCGGACATTACGCCCTCATTTTTATTTGGCAGATAGACAAAAACACCCTTTTTCTTTATATAACACACACATTCACACATTATGTACGCGAAAGTATGTACGGTGGGCGACGTAATGTGTAACATCTGTCCAAATTATCCACGCAATTTTACGCTCTCCACAAAGAGATTAAAGCACATAATCGTGTACAATTTAAAGCCAATACATACATTACTTCACGGACCACCGTAAATAGGCTGGACAGTACATAGACGCGCTGCGTTCAATAATTAGCGAATGTTTTTTAAACAGAATTCGAAATTTGAAATGAAGTTTTATTCAGACCGATTGCGATTTTTCAATTCGTAATTCGAATGAGGATGCATTTTTTTTCAATTTGCATTCGGAATGGCGGCGACGTTCGCTATTTAAAATGGATTAATGCTTTTGTTTTCAATAATGCATTGGCGCTTGGTGATATAAATCCAAATAAATCATGGCATTGATGCGAATTTTGAGTCTGTAGAGCCTTTGAAAAGTGTATTCTCACCGAAAAGTTCTTAAACAGTGAAGTGTTTTATAAGTGGCCAGTCTTGTCTGAAGCTTAGGCAGAGTAAGCATCGCTTTAAGCTGAGATCTGAGATATGTAACAAAACTTAGAACTTGCGTTCTTGAACATCGGTTGAACGGGTCTCTTATCCGTTGAGAAGTATTTTCGATTCGTCCAGCATTAAATGAGATGCCGCGTCCCTGAGTTTCTTATAAAAGTGCACGGATGAGGGGTTTTGTATGGAGCTCGAGGGATCAATGTAGTTGGCTGGTTGTTTCATAAAAAAGAGTCGAGGGTCCTTAAGGACTTGTTGAGCTAGACGCGAAGGGCAGAGGGTCGAAGAACAGGATTGCACTGCTTAAGATAGGCGCTTGTGAATTTTATAGTACTCATGTAGTAGGTTGAGAGATATTTGTTACTAAGGACATCTTTGTGCCTTTGATTAGGTGTGGAAATCCTTAAATTTGTACGGTTCATCCAATATAATACTTATAAAGCCATTGCCGTACAGTGTACTACCCTCTAACATGGTGTTATAAGTGTGTGCACATACAAATTAATTTTTTTAACAAATAAATCTGGAACTAAAAATCAAAATGTTTTCTTGTCTAAACAAGAAGAAACTTATTAAAGTTAGGCTGAAGGGCAAAAAAGCCAGGGCCGTAAAAAGCATTTAATAAAGAATTGTGTACATTTATGTAACAAGAGAAGTAGTCAGCATTGTATGCATAAAATAAGTATTTGTCATATTATATGATAGTTTAAAACAATATAGTCCTCTAGTTGCAAATATTAGCATACCAAAGACAAAACCAGACAAGAGCGACCACAGATGATAAATATTTCACTAACAATCCGCGCGCTAATCCCGAACGCATTCCAACTTTTCATAGAACTCATATTTCAAATTTCGAAGCCATTCCATGTGTATGATTGTAGTAACATAATAATGTAGTGTGCGTGTGTAATATATTCGATTTATATTTTATCAGGTTCTTTGAGATTTTGTATTTGATCATAATATTATTTAAAATTTGCGCTGTACGTTTCTCTTTTAAGAATATTTTTTTTTTATAATATGTAAGTAGCAAACGAGCATGCAGTCCACCTGATGGTAAGTGGCTACTGCCGCTCATGGACACCTGTAATCAACCCCAGTTAAGATCAGGTCTTACCTAATATTAGCCACAGATGCGTTGCTACCCTTGAGGACTAAGATGGAATGCCTCGGAAAAGTATGTCTCCCTTACCAAACCCTTCAGACCAGAACACTGCAGTGCATAACACTACTGTTATTAGGCAGAAATAGGTGTGGCGGTGGTGATTCCGGAGTCGAACCACAAAGAGTTCTACCACCTTCAAAATATTTATTATATCCAACTGCTTTTTTTTCTACACTTGTTCATCACAGTGTTTCATTTAGATACTTGGATATAGATACCTAGATATAGACAATAAATAAATAAATAAATACAATAAACTAATTCTCTATCTAGAAATCCGTTTTTATGTATCTATGTCTTTTTTTATTAAACACCAAAATGGTTGAGTGATTCCCTATTTTTCCATGGAATGTGACGACATGGAACAAAATGAGAGGAATGTAACGATATACATATAATATAATCTTTCTAATATTATAAAGACATAGATTGTGAGGATGCATGTGTGATTTCGCTAAAA
>MOOZ01000200.1:498194-514584 GCA_002930495.1 Cecropterus lyciades | reverse complement strand
TTTCAAATCGGACCAGTAGTTCCTGAGATTAGCGCGTTCAAACAAACAAACTCTTCAGCTTTATAATAATAGTATAGATTATAGATACCACGCAGAGAATTGGCTCTAACTGAGTCTAGACATTATTTCTAGACCGAACGTAATCATGATAATCAAAAACATACCATTCATATGCATATACATATTCACGCGCGAACGTGTGCGCCGTGTACACTGCGGTGTTTGTGTGCGCGCTATGGGTAAAATGGCGGGAAAAATTATTCCAACCAGTTTTTATCTATAAGAACTACTAACTTTTTAACGATTTACTGGTTTTAATTTTATCCGTATAGAGCAAAATAAACTAAATATTGCAGTTTTAGGTACGATTTTAAATTCGTCCGTTTAAAATAGTTTCAACGCCATCTAGTTAAAACTGGCGACATTTTTATCTGTTATTTGTTACCTGTTAATACAATCAGTATCTATGTACAGCTGATTAGTAAGATAGAAGGTAACTTTCAGCTGATTTTGCAAGGTGGTAGAAACAGTATGGTTCGATGGGAAAGGTCACCATCGCCACACCTATTTCCAACGTGAAGTAGTCCTTACGTTTTGACAAAAGCATGTGGTTGACCACTCCTTATCATATGAGCTGATCAACTTATTCCTCGAGAGAACCAACGCATCTCTATTTGACTTCAAATAGAATCCCTGTTCTATATGAAGTTGCTTATGATCATGGGCGGCAGTGACCACTTTCCATCAGGTGTACTGCCTGCTCATTTGATACTATAAATTTATAAAAAAACTGCATGCCCTAAGGGCAACATCTGCATAATTTACCCAGTTTCCGGGGAGATCGGCCTTGCCCTTTGTATCTGTGGCATAACGAGCGAAGCCAGGGTATCTGCTAGTATTTAAGACGGGTTTACTTAGTGATTCAATCGGATTTCTTATGAATCTTTCATATCTTTTCTCATCCAATTACTGTTCATCATTTTATAAAATATTTTATAACTATACATAATATATCATTATCACCGTTTATAATTTTGAAAAGGGTGCGCTTATAAAAATACTAATAGTACATAAGAGTACATATTAATCAGTTTTTACTGCTTAATTTAATGAAGTATATAATTTAAATCGAACTAAGTAGGTAGGAACTAGGTAGGTAGGTAAACACATTAATAAAAAATGATTGGACTTTAAAAATAACTACCATGTTGTAAGTTAGACCAGTCTCCGATTTAGTAAAGTTTCTCTGTCCGTCTGCATGTACCTATTGGAGCTACTGTACATTACTTTAAAACAGATCTCTACAAACTCACTCAGCTCACAACTTAAAAATATTTCTAAAAAAAACATGCCCAGTCGTGGGACTAAGTCCAACGTTGGGCATACACGGCGTATAGAATGCAGTGCACCGGGCGACCTCGACGCGCGTGTTGCATTACGGAAGGGCTCCATAGATTCATCGCGCGATAACTCACTAGAATCGAACCCAAACACCTTGTGCATGTACATGCATTTTAAACAACTTATTTTGCTTATATAATAAATTTAACATGATATATTGCCTGTGTAATGGATATTTCTTTAACTGCCTAGGTTTAACCAGATTATACTCTTCAGTTTAATCTGTAGGTACTAATAATAAAGATAAAGTTCAGTGTGTCAGTACATTACATATAGGTGCAAAACAATAATTTGAAGAACTGTTTTTTTAACTTTTTTTGTATGTGTGTATTTTAAATTATTTCAAACCAAAACTACCGAATCTTACTAACAGAATTGACATTTAGTTTTCATTTAAAACATTTTTTTATATATATCCATTTTTATTTTAGCAACGTCTTTGTCTGATCTTGGAAACATACGAAACGAAGTTCATATTAATAACTTCGAATGTGTAAAAACACGGCTTGAAAATATGCTAAAGCTGCTATTTTAGCTTTTTTATAAAATGTTACTTACATTTAATCTACATGATATAGTACATAAACGATAAAACATAATAATAGTGTATTAAGAATTAATAAACGTATTTTGGTATCTATATATTAATCGCAGAAGAATGTACCACAAAAAAGATTGGAACGTAGGAAGCTCATACACCAAAAAGAAAACTATAACATTGGCACGCTCAACTATTATGCGCTATAACCCTTTGTGTTAAGAACTAAGCGAGTGTCTACGCAAATCAAACGAAGATTACACTCTTGTTTTCCAACAAGACGTGTGCTCGACACAGTGTCACAAATCCTTTGGCCATTCGCAAATCGTCCGACACGCTTGCACAGCGTGTCTTGGAAGGTGACGTGTGATAAAGACGGCAGATCATTCACATGTTACTTGGCTGTTTTGCGACTGCATGTAGGTTATGTTCTTACTGATTTCTAAAAAGATGTATGCCAGTGCGCTGATGCTAACTATTCGAACTGTATTATTTAGATAAAATAAGTAGAGATAAATCAACTTGATTGATTTATCTCTACTTATGATTATTTGATTTTTTTTATCACTACTTATTTTTAAGAGTTTAATTTAAACGAGTCTTCTATTTTGTTTGTAATATAAACAATACAAGGAGCATTCTTAAAACGAAATCCCGACTACATAAAAACATTTTTTTGTTTTCATATTGTTGTATTTAATTATGCTTTTATAAAACGAGTATAATATTTATATATAATATTTTTAGAATGGTTTATTTACTAGCTTTCTTCGTGATAATAAAGCCCATCCCCCCTCTGTTTGCCCTATTTGCAGGCGTCACTTTTAAAAATTATAGATGTCAGTCTGATATGTTGTAAGATATGTCAGTATGCAAACTGAGACGATCCTAATAATGTCTCATATGATGATAATGATATAATGATGATATGTCACAATCCGTCAAGGCTTTTGTGCTGTAGCGCGTGCCAAAGAAATAGACATACAAACATACATTCGTTCGGAAAAACATACCCTCCTTCTGACACAAACGGATAATAAAACTCGACTTCTCTTTCCTAATTTTATGGTAATTCGTTTTTTAATGTTTACGTGAGAAAAGCAAATAAGCAAATAGAAAATAACTTAACCTTGGTTTCAAGTAACATCAAAATCTTTTCAGATGTATTCAACATTAGCGTTAGAAGCAATCGACTAAAAATCAAAAATATATTTTATTTAGTAGATGATATGGCTAATAGGATGTAGTCATTTTGAAGTCACAAAAACTTACTTAAATAAGTATAATGTTGTTTTTAAATCATCAAATTAACCAAAATGCTATATTATATGTATTTTCAAAATGCTTACAAAGATGTAATGTAAAATAGGCTTTACTTATACATACTTAAGTTACTTACATTCGTGCTAGAACTCTAGCTTTTCATGCTAATCATGTTGATTAGTAATGGAACTTTACAAGCTAGCGTGAAGCAGTTCTTGTGTTTTAGTGGTAGAGTAAGGTTGCCGGCTCACATATGTACATATGAGGCGAGTGTCTTAGTCCTCGAAAAGCAACACAGCTTCAAATAGAACTCCAGTTCAATATGAAGTTACTTTCATATGTTCATGGGCTGCAGTGGCCACTAAAAATGAGGCGGACTGCAAGTTCATTTGGTACTTCTGCATTATTGTAAACAATTAAAACAATGAATAGTATTAACTGAAGTCCTCCGAATTTAAATAAGCAATTCTAAAGTTTCTTGTATATGAACGATAATTCCAAGATTATTAACCTTTTTCGTCCTATTCATATTAATTTTGCAACAAGGTACTTAACCTCGTATCAGGCCCGTGGATCTAACCGTCTGCTTTGAACGCTAACTTCAATGTAAATTAGTTTCAGAAGCGCAGGAAACGCTCAGAGTGTGTATAAAGATTATCACTCGTTTAAAGGAACTAGTTGAAGTTTTCAAATCCTGGGCTTCTAAAGTAACTTCTATGAAAATGTTGCGTGTATAGATACTTTTACGCCGTATTCCAACTTATTCCCCTGTGTAGCTTGACGAGAAGATGAATCGGGGTGATATTGAGGGTTTTAATTTTGTTGCGAAGTACTCTATTTTTATAAAATAAAAGTAGCCTAAGTCCTTATAACATCAGCTAATATAGCTGATGTTACGAGTATATACTCATAAGAGTGGAAATCCCGTCAAAATCTATAGGGTTTTATAGATAAGCCAGAACAAAACAGACAGACCACAATTTTATTAATTGAATGTTGGTTATCAGTATTGTATATACTTAAATATGGTACTGACTTTGGTAGCTTTTAGTTCGGTATTACAAACATACACTTTAGTTTTATTACAATGTAGAGATTGGCATTTGTTCTTATTATGTAGCAACCACCTAATATAATATAATAGTTGGGTTTTTGTAGACAAAACATTTTATTTTTGTTTATTTATTTATTTAAGGCTCACCAACATAGAAAACACAATAACAATCATCAATCATATGAACAAAAACATAGTGTAAAATACATCGTGTCTCCACAATTAAAGGTAAGTACAGCATACATAATGAGTAGATACCCTAAAAATATTATACAGTATACATAAAGTTATGAATTAGAAGTATCACAATATTTAATATATCATATATATTTTTAATCTATTTACTCATGATATCTATCTAGATGTACAGTCTTGAAGAGTAATACGTTTTTAGGTCTCCAAATAACCTGAAGTACTAACTTAATGACTTAATTGAAGATTATTTTACAGAAATTCAGTTTCTACAAACGGTTACTAAGTTATCGAGGAAGTAAATTAAGCGACTTCTAATGACTGTTAATCAATCTGTTCTATATATTTGAATTAACAAATATATAGGATTGAGATGCCTCTACAAGTGAGTTTTACTGGTATATATAAGCAAAATAGGCTTCTTTTTTTATTTTATGTACCGGCAAATAAGAAAATAGTAACATCAATGTGGTAAAATTAGTAAGTTGAGACTGTTTTCTGATATTTTGTGACTATAGTCACCGATGGATATTTGTAGCTAACTGTACTCTTCGTGGACATGCAATTTTGGCATGTAGTAAAACACAAAGGTCACAAACTACTGTCTACCCACTATATTATGATATCAGTAACTTAGGAGTTGGTAAGTAGTGAGTGACAATCCTAAATTAGTACTAATTAGTACTTGGCGTAACTAGAGAGAACCCTTCGTCTCCTACATCTAGTAATTCCATTTAATCAGACCACACCCAGAACCCAGGAAAACAATGGGGTAACAGATAGTAGAAATGGCGGACAAGAATCACAAGGATTTCTTTAAAATCTTACGCATGTAACAAATGTTCTAAGTGCATTGTGCAAAATGTTTGCAGGCACGCATTCGAATGCAAAATGCAAACTTTCCTACGTTTCCATTTTATTGCGTGAAATTTAGAAAGTGTTTTCGGCTAAAGTAAATGAAATACACGGAATTAGTAACGTAATGGCTGCATTCAAAGAATTTGGTCGATTTCGATTTGTTTTTTCATTTTTACAACTGAATGTTTGAAACAGAGTAAATATAAGACACAAAATAGTAGTAAGTATAAGGGAGATTTGATGGTGACAGAAATCTTTTTGATTCGAATCCGGAAGCACCACCGCCACACCTATTTCTGCTAAATAACGATAGTTTTATGCACTGCTGTGCTGTGCTGAGTCGTTCCAACTTATTTCTTGGGAGTAACATCGCATCTGTGGCTAACTTCCCATATAATCAAAAATATACATACTTATCCGATGCGTTCCAAATCAATCTTCAGAAATACCAATGCGATTGTGGCTTACTTTAAAAGGTAAATGTAGGTAAACTTAAGACTTATAGCCTTGTAGTAGTCTAATAGGGAGTGATTACAGATTACAGATTTCCTTGGGTAGCACCACTTACCGTCAGATGTATTGTTTCAACTGCGTTCTACTCTAGATAGTATTTTGGTACTGTAGATATACCAGACTTGGATTAGAGCTGGTAAGCCAATCCATCGTTAGCTTGACTTTAAAATTATGTATATTAGAAGTTCGACTTCGCAAGCACCATATTATCAGCACTATTTCATCCTTATAGCAGAAGTGTTAAACGATAATTCTATTTTGTATGACTGAAGATGCGTACACGTCGTGACGTCCAATTCTATTTAAAATTACAGATCTTCAACGGCTGTGACCATCACAGCTTCAGTGCTTATAATTTTTAAAAAGGGCTCTACCTTTTTAACGATTCCGATGTTTGAACATTATTACATTCTAAGAACATCTGAGAAGGAAAGCTTCTTATACAACTCTATACTAAATTTCCCTGTAATTTAAAAGCTTTTGAAGTAAAACTTCTTCAACGGTGACTTGAGAGTTACATGTTCTCACCAAAACAGTATGAAACAATAATTTTATACTAGAATTTGGCATATTATTTCCTTTTTGACTTTCTTTTGTTTGCCTCTAACCTACATTCTAGTATACAGTGTCAGTGGTTTGGCCTGTCTGTTCATAGTGATACATAGTATGCTTTACACAGATTGGTAAACTACCCTTTGTTCCATTATATTATTTCAAATAAATTTCACTGACGCTACTTAGAGAAGGAAAGACCATAGAATGACTTCAACAACATGTTCTTTGTTCATATTAAATAACTTAGATATGCTAATACTCTAACGTTTTTACAACTTTGTAGTTATTTCATAAACTCAACAACGCAGTCAGAAAATAATTTCTTTAGCAGCATAACTTTGTACTTAAATTGTATAAAAGATACAGTAGACATTATACATAAACAAATAGTCAACTTACTGTAAAAATATATAATGAGAACGAATGTAAAATGTAACGTAAAGTCCATATCAAATCAACAAATGACCGTCAGAGTTACTATATTAAAAACATAATATTTCCTTAATATTTATTACCCTTCAAAGGACATTTACGTCATTTGGAACAAAAACACATTTACCCCTAACTAGAATAAAACAGGCGTTAATTCAACTCCTCACAAATTGCATCTCATTCAATACTATATTAACGTCTTTAACAATTTTATTACATATTTTTGATAAAAGCTAATAAACAAATTAGGAATACGTATTTTCTATTGCATATAAATATGTATTATTAAGACGATTCATAATATAAAATAAATCACAATAAAACTTAGTTACTATTCTTTTAGTCAGTTCAAAAGTCATACATTTATTTAATATTTCTTTCAAATTATAAATGATCGCTGCACCGAGGCGGGGTGCGCCCGCGCACTTTATAGGCTTTGCAAAAAAACAAAAGCAAGATGGCGGACTTTCTCGCCAGTTCCTAGTGACGCTGACGTCACAGGACGACGTGTCCTTGTGTCTAGTGTCTAGCCCGCTTTTGAAAATATATTTTTAAAACCGAGATTGTGTGTTAATTCTGTTTACGAACGTTCTGATTTACGCTCCGTGACGTATTATATACTTTTAAACGACTCGAAATATCTTTGTGATAAATACGCGGCAAAATTTATCTTTATAATCATTGGTGTAAAATAAAGTGACATTTAAACACAATTAAAACAAAACAAGTTGCATGCAAAACTGAAAATAATAAAAAAATAAAAACGTACTCACCAAATAAAATCAACCGAAAAACACAAATGTCCAACCAAAAATTCTAAATAATTGTAATAAAATAAATCACAACACGACACCAGGCACTGCTACAGTCTTTGTAAAAATCAAAAAGAAAAATATCTTGAATACTTTATTTGTTATAATTTATGCCATCATCGAAGTGTCTGAAAAATGGCAGATTTAATAAATATATTTCGCCCGTCCCCACGTTTTAGAACAAAACGCTCGTTGCGAAAATTTTTGAAAAAACAATTTAAAAAAGTAATATTTATCTATTAGACTGACTAAAAATCAAATTGGAATCCGACTAGAGTTGGCCGACGCGGTCGGAGATCTTTATTATTCAAAAAATTGCGACGAACTGGCGCGCTAATAAAGCTGGCAGGAAGGACGCCTTTTCCTAGTGATGTAGACATAAAATACTTTTCAAAAAATCTCCAACGAGCGTTTTGAGCCAAAAAATCTAACCTAACCTAACCCTGTCGGGCGGGCGACTGGCGGGCGCGTAGGGGCCGCATTGCCAAATATTTTTTTTTGCATCTCGGCCGAATTATGCACTTGTATGCGACTTACGGCGTCCCTTCATTGTAGTGGTGCGACATGTACCGATTGGGCATTTTTATGTCTTCTCCGTGTGTGTGTCACTCACACATGCGGCACCGACGAAATTTCTGCATGTGTGCGTCCGCGTGGCCCTTCAGAGCTGTTTCTTTAAAATTTCGGCGTGTTATGTAAACATGCAGATTTTTTTCGAGACTAAAATATTTAGGTGTTGCCCTGAGGGGTCGACGGCCGAGTTTTTCGGGAACTCTGACTAATTTCGCTAAAAGGATCCGTTTTGACGTTCAGCATCGCTCCGGCAACAGAAGCTGTGTTTGGTTAGCGAGCGTTTCGTTGTATTGCCATTTCGGCGCGGGCGCATTTAAAAACGTCAAATTCTGTTTTTGAATCCGAAAAAAGAAAGAGTTTCCCGTTGTTATAAACTTCCGGATGCGAGCATTTCTTATACTGTGGTTAACAAACTTATTTATAAGTTTATTTTTTAAACTCTATACGCAGTGCCATACGTCTCAGGAGCAACGGTAATTGTCCTTTAAATTTGATCCGAATGACAATTCTCTTGGCTGGGTCCCATTCTACTATTTTCATTGGACATTAGATTCATGAGTCAATTAGATTTGACAACGGAAGGAGTACATCGGGGTCTATTATGTTGGTTGGGAGCAAGCACCTTCCCACGTCTTCTAGGTGACCTATGAACAACTCAAAGCCATCTATGTTCGCTAGGTATGTTTATTTGTACGAGCGAGACGTACAGAATATATTAATGTTGTGCATTTATTTTTATTGGAATAGTAGCGATGGCTCAGTGGAATGCGTTTGACTTACGCTGGGGTCTGGGGTTCGAATCCGCTAACAAGTTTATGAAGATATGGACGTTTAAAGTTAGCTATCACTTTCTTTGATGCAATATCGTGAGGAAACCTACATGTATGAAGATATAGTTCTCGAAGGCGTAAAGTATACAAAGCTGTATTTGGCCAGCGTGGTGGACTATGGTCCACCCTTCTCATCCTGAAAAAGACTTGTGTACCATATAACAGTTGGGCTAGATAATGACTAGGATTTGTAAACGACTTCGCTCGCAATGCCAATAGCTTAACACTCCACCCAAGATATTAAAGCAGCTTCCCTATTTACATATGTACTCTACCTTATGATAACCCCATCAAAATTGGTTCAGCTGATTTCATAGTCAGTAGTGGCAAGGATGAATTAAAATAGATCTAATAAAACATTGTCAGAAGTGGCAATGGGCGTCAGTGACCATCTATAATATGGACTCTAATTAATGAAAATGAGTTGTATGAAACATAGAAAATTAATTAACTATAGAACTATAGAAACTTGGAATGATTTATAAACTGTGACCCTGTAATGGCTTATAATGGGCAACAATGGCCATAGCTTCTTATCTCGCAGACACGCTTTTCCTGAATAAAAATGAAGCTTGAATTGAAAAAGGAAATATTAAAAGACCCTGGAGCACGTCGCACCATACTGCTCCAGTGTTTGGTGGAAGCTTTTAGACATGTAGATCAAAATAAACTAAATAAGGACATATAATATTATGTATATCAGAATAGTTATATTTTTATGTCCTAGACAGTTTACAAAGTCATTTTTATGCGCAATAGATATGCGCAGCCAAATCATTGTGCTAAATACGTAGACAAAAACTCACATCATGAGACAGAACTGTGGTTAGTAAAAACTAGGCTAAGTTGACAATAAAGATTAAAGATATTATTGATAATGTGGAAGTAAAAATAATTGGGAAGTATGAACTTATTATGAAGTATATAAGTAATTATATAGTTAACTAGCTGACCCGGCAAACGTTGTTTTGCCATATAAATGATTAAAGTACTAAAATGGCAATTAAAAAATAGGGGTTGGCGATAAAAGGGTAAAAATCTGGGGTTGTATGTATTTTTAATGAAACATTGTAGAAAACTAAAAACAAAAAAAATGTCCAAAAATTAAAAAAAAATGTTAAGGGTGAACAACCCTTATCACTTAGGGGTATGAAAAACAGATATTAGCCGATTCTCAGACCTACTAAATATGCATATAAAATCGTTAAAAATTTCGGTGGAGTAAGGTAACTAACAACACGAGAATTTTATATATAAGATATAGTGATAAAATATTTCGAGGTATGAAAAGTAGATATAGAATTATTTTTTTACTAATGCTATGAAAGTTTGTGACGATGTATGTGTTTGTTACTCTTTCAAGCAAATACTTCTGGTTGGATTCAGGTGAAATTTGACACACAGATAGTTTATAACCTGGATTGACACTCAGGATACTCATTACCGTGGTAAACGAGATCAAAGCGGGCGGGGACGCGGGAACAATCTAGTATTCAATATGTTTTGTAATTTTATCAATTTGGTATTTAATATGGCTTTTGTGTCATGAGGATAATCCAAAAAAAATATTGAAAATTATTTTCTATTCGCATTTATTACGTTACTATATTTTAGAAAACGCAAATAGTTTGTGAATACGTCTTTTTATATATTTCGTTAAAAAATAATAATAGTCCTTAAGAACAGCAGTGTTATGCGCTGTTGTGTTCTAGTCTGAAGGGTGTCGGAAGGCATTCCGTCTTAGTCCTCAGGGGTAGCAACATATCTGTGGCTAACCTTAGGTGAAACTTTGATCTTCCCAAGGGTTGATTACAGTTGTCCATGGGCGGTAGTAGCCATTTACCATCAGGTGGACTGCAGGCTCGCTTGCTTCCTCCGTACTATAAAAAAGGTACGTAACCATCTTAGTTATTGGAAATAGCAACGCATCTGTGATTGACTTTAGATAGAACCCCTGTTCTATAAGAAACTGCTTACAAATAAAATTATAAAACTTTTAGACCAACGCTGAGATATATCTATGAACATTTCAGGACATTACGATATTTAAGGTTGATAAGATCATATACCAATAAGTGAATATAGTAAACAGGCTCGCACGGCAGGTACGTTACCTATTAAGATGTTTTTTAAAAAATATGGCAGATTAGCATTATTTAAACTTACGAAATCAAAGGGGAACATGAAAATAGGATAAAAAATAGGTAAGATTTTTCACAGCTTTATAAAAAATACCTACTCACCGTACTAAACAAGCGGCCCGAACATTATTTATGACCTTTTACTAATTAGGACGCTTAAAAAAGGTTGAAGTATAAAACTGAAGTAAAAAGAGCGGAAAAGGTCGTCAGGACCACAGGTGCCCCAAAAATAGGACAAAAACGGCCCTTTGAAACTATCCAGCCCTGACCGAGCTCGCTGGAAGATAGTGAGGAAGGACGACTGATACAGGATGGGCTAGTCTGACTGATATTAGACTGCATATCAAATGTCAAATGGTATTTACTATAAGTAGCTGCGGTTTCAGCCGCGTTTAAAAAAAATAACACAGCTTTGAATTTTTATAAGTTTTTACAAAGTAGATGGATTTTTATGAAATAAACACGAAATGTTACCTAAAATATGGACTATAAATATATGTTTAATCTATAAAATTAAATTGAGTTCTTTTGGTTTGATTCGATTTCAAACACACACGCGAAGAGACACAAAAATTATAAAAATATACAGAAATTTTCATTTATTACTCCTCTAAAATATTACTCTTGCCAAATAACAATAATGCCACATAACCATAACTCTGGTGTTTTTAGGTTAGAAAGGTGTAATTAATGGAGGCATACTTATTATTTCCAACTTAGTCCTCACGAATCTGTGAAAGTCCTCAAGTAAGATTTTAATTTTAATTTTGTCTAGGATTATTTATAGATATCAATGAGCGACAGTGGCCACTTGTCATCAGATGGACTTCATGTTCGTTTGCAACTTCAACAGTATATGAAAAAAACAAAAAAAAAGCGCTACAACCAGCATTTTTACAATTACATGTTTCCACTCACCTTTAGCGGTATTGCAAAATTGTTGCCCCGGAAAATGTTAAAGTGTTTTCAAAAAGTAGGTTATTTTTTAGTACGAACGATACGATACGCGTGAATTTGTAAATAGTTTGAACATGCTTGAAAAATTGTTTAATTCCGTGGAAAGTAGGCTAAAAAGTTGTGACAAAATATAGAAAGGCATTATATTTTAGGGTGGCATGATGGGTGAATAGTCCGTGTATTTTTAGAACAGTAATACTGTATTCTAGGAAGGGTGTGGTGAAGCTTTTCGAGGCGTTCCATCTTAGTCACATGTTACGTTTTAGGTAATCGAAGAGGAAATCGTTTTAAATATGACGGCAGTATTTTTTATCAATTTTCAGAAAACCTACAGTCAAAACATATATTCAGTCATATAAATAACGAAGGTCTATAAAGTTCACTAAGTAACTAATACATAAAATTGCAATATGTAATAATAGGAAGTAGGTTTAAAGCTTTAGTTAAGTATTTAAATTAAAAGAAGAAAGCAAAGAAAAAACGAAGCGCAAGAAAAAAGTATATGAACACAGATAAAAGTAATGAAACCCGATTTTTTTATTTTTTACATTACTTTGTGTAATTTTTTTATGAAAATAATCTTTTTTTTGGAGATTATTTTCATAAATGCGGTTTTTTTCTCTCAACCTTTAAATTATTATCCATCTTTCAGTTTATACGGATTTGGAAATCATGATTTAATTAAAACTATACTCTGGAATAAACAAAGTTAAAATTAGGTAGACCTTTTAGCGCGTCTTGTTAAAATAACCTTAATTGTTGTTTTTATTTTATAAAAACATTAGGCGAAATTTATTGGTCAAAAGGGAATATGCTATTTTGTTTTTACCTTTAAAGTTTTAATAACGTTAGTGGACAAAATGTCCTTTTACACAAAAATGGCAATTTATAATACTTTCATTTGAGATTCTCGTTACATTTTTTATTTCAAAAATTTCCACTAAAATGTGTAAAGTGATCATTTTTAATTCGCTTCTCTTTCAAATATAATACATGTATTCAGCCAATAAAATCAGTATATTAATTTATAAAATATTTGTCATTTTCTAAAAATTATAATATATATTATATAAGATGTAACTAAAGTAAAAAGCAAAAGTTACTTACTTATGTTATTCTTGAATTGTTTGACTTATTTTTTGTATTATTATATTGTAAGTTAGATCTGTGTACTGTGAAAAAAATAATAATTTGTTTTGTAAAATAATATGTTGAGTTGATATTTTCCTACAATGTACAAATTATCTAATTATTTCGACTTTTTTTTAAATTTACAAATTAAAATATCCACTAACAGACCATAGACAAGACGACGCATTTAAAAAATATTCCAAATTTGAAAACGCCCTGTAGCGAGCTAATCGCGAAACAAGTCCCATACAAAGAGCCGTAGAGACGTATGCGTGCGTGTGCGCATTAGATCGATGGCGTAGGGTTGTCGGCCGCTCGCCCTTGTTAGAAAAAGGACGATTCAACGTATAACTACAGCAATGTTGCCATAGAATTTAAATTTACCCGCAGACGGGACAGTGCTTTGATTAAATAATCATATATGGACCAATTAAGAACTTACAAATGACGTAAACTGAAAATTTTATGAAACTACGCAGCTTCACCTATATGTATATGTTCACAACTTATACGTCATTTTACAACTATATATTGTGTGAGAAAAGCATGTACTAAACTACGAAATTTATCTTGGATTATATTCTTTGTCGTAACAAATTATACAGTAATTATCACTTTGCTATAACTTCATTTAAAACCGCAGTTGGAATAACACCATATTTCTTTTAAAGTAGTGAACAATCTGCATAATATAACAATATAAGCCCTGCTGTATTTTTATTAAAGCGTGTCGTACGGTCACGAGGGCTCCAAAATATATAATTCGATTACAGTCCTCAGCAGTAACGGCTCTGTGATCGACCTCAAATCGAAAACCAATCTATTTATCTAGGACTGGTTACAAATATATCACTTACAAATCAGATGGATAAACCTAAATAATGAAGGGCCATGTATAAAATATTAAAGGCCAAAAGGTCTTTCTATACAGTTTCGGTCGCTCTGTGATAACGCACACAGCCACAGTGCGCCGGCGCAGGTTCGTAGACACCTTTTGTTTGGGACATTTGGTTTTAGGGTCTATGTCTTTTTGCTCCATGAAATTAATTTGAAAAACGTTCTAAACTGAAGTTTGTTTTAGGTTTTAGTTAGGTGTGCTTTTTTGTGCTTAAAACCTTTATTACGTTCTATCTTGTAGCATTGAGCAATAAAACGCTTTGTACACTCATCACTCCACACTAGGATTTTCACCTGTGTCGTGGTTACCATGGACACACAAAAATGATAACACAAACACCCAGATCCAGAAAATAATCTAAACTCATCATTCGGACACCTGTTTGGCCGAGGATCGAACCTGGAACCCACTGCGTATCAGACCGGATTGGTGACTGCTCCGCCACGCGGGTCGTCATGTAATAACTTTTCTTTAAGTTTATTTCGAGTGACATGGTAGAGTACGCTCCAGACCTCTTTTAACTGTGGGATTATAGTTTTGCCCAGCAGTGGGGCGTCAAAAGGGTTGCAGCCAGGTATTTTAGCTCTTACTTGAACTTGAAATTTTGAACTTAAAATAATTACAATTTTAGCTGTTATATTGGAAATAATGGTTAAGCAAAAATAACACCAAAAATTAACCTGAGATTACTCAAGAAAGTATGACAAATGTTATTTAGTTAGTTAAATATAAGTAGCAATCGAACATTTAGTCCACATGGTGGTATGTGGTCACCGCTGCGTGGACATTTGTTATCAACCGACAGTATTCTGGGGTTTCCTCTAGATAGTCGTGTCTAAGGTCGATCACAGGTCGGAAAAATAAATAGATTTTTAAACATTTACAATCAATACGAATATAGAACCTTATAAAAAAAAAACATATTGATTGAAATTAATGCCTTAATAAAGTTGATTAATTGATTTCTAAGGTGGTAGAACTCTTTGTGGTTCGACTCCGGAGGCACCACCGCCACACCTATTTCTGCCTAATAACAGCAGTGTTTTGCGCTGTTGTGTTCCGGTTTGAAGGGTTTGGTAAGGGAGACATACTTTTTCGAGGCATTCTATCTTAGTCCTCAGGGGTAGCAACGCATCTGTGGCTAACCTTAGGTGAGACTTTGATCTTACCTAGGGTTGATTCCAGATGTCCATGGGCGGCAGTAGCCACTTACCATCAGGTGGTCTGCATGCTCGTTTGCTAGTTCCATACTATAAAAAAAATAATAATAATTAATATAATAAAAAATACATAAGCATAAAAATGTGAATTAAATATAATTTGTATAATTAAATATAATTGATAAATGTAAAACTAAAAAATACATCATTTTACAGTACATGCTATTTGACGACCCCTGAGTTACAAGTCTGAACCTCAGATAAGTGCATTGGTCATACCACACCCTCTAAACCAGGATCTAACCACGAAAGCCAGAAATAGCAGTGGTGGTTCCATCAAATTCAAACCACCTTAACTAAAAGCCCACATACGACGAACAAATTAAATAACCAAATACTGGAAAAGAATTTCCTTTTAGCAGCTGGGCGTTTTAAATAACATAACCAACGGGTTATTAACACCCAGTTCATTACACATGGGGCCTCTAAATATTACGATTTGGCGAACACGTGCAAGTTCAATCACTCATGTCGGGTCGGGAAACTCGTGAATACCTCCTAAAGCATTTACAACAAATTAGGCGAGAATTGTGCAATTCAGTACCAATTTAGTGATATAGTCAACCCGAGATAAACCAACATATAATATATCTGATTATGGGAAAATCATTCTTTTAAACCAATGCCTCCTCTTGTACATGTATCTATAAAAAAATGGCAGAAAAATCATGTTTATTGTATGGGAGCCCCCCGTAAATATTAATTTCATTTTGATTTCATTATTTATTTTTATAATTAATATAGAAATAAATATACTGTGAATATTTTAAGCGTCTACCTTCGAGCAAAAAACACATTTGTTGTATGGGAGCCCCCCTTAAATATTTATTTTTTTCTGCTATTAGTGTATGTTGTTATAGCGGCAACTGAAATATATCATCTGTGTAATTTTTTACTGTCTGCCTATCGCGGTTCATGACATACAGCTTGATGATAGACAGACGGACAGACGAATCGACGGACAGTGGAATCATAATAATAAGGTCCTGTTTTTACCCTTTTGGTACGGAACCCTAAAAGCA
>MOOZ01000200.1:449420-459788 GCA_002930495.1 Cecropterus lyciades | reverse complement strand
CGACAAACCTTCGACTAACAACAATTACCTCCAATGCCTGTAAATAAGAACTGCCGTCAAATAACGTAATCGGTCTACTAAGTCTAGAAACATTCTAGATTTGCCAATATTATTTAAAGATTGAAATGGCAAACGATTATGCAGTCGAACTGATGGCAGTTACTTCCTCCTATGAATATTTGTAGGCAACTTCGAAAAGAACAAGATTTCTATTTGAAGTCAAAATGGGCGCCTCAAGTGAAAATGTGAGGGAAACCCCACCTTTTTATCTAAACGTAAGAACTACAATACACTAGAAATAGAAGTAACGGTGCTACCTTTCCGGTCGAACTAACAATAGTTCTATAACCTTGCATTTTATCTACTAATCTAACAATAATTATCAATAACTGTAAATAAATAACCAATAACTAAGTATTTTTTTAATAACTGTAAATGTCTGTTCTTTCTAATTAAGTTTCGATTCTGATTTCAAAATACTCAAGTTAAATTCGGTAAATAATTTGCAGATATATTTTATTATTTCATTCAACTTCACACAGAATACAGAATCTAAAAAGAGTATATCTAAATGAAAAAATCAGAATAGAAGGGAGACATAGTTATCGTAGGCGTTTCAAGTTAGTTCAAGTCTAAGTTGGAACACGTCGGGTAACAACGCATCCATGGCCAACCTCAAGTAAGACGCTCATCTTAACTGGGATTGATTACTACCGTCAATAGGCAGCAGTGGTCACTTACCATCAGGTAGAATTTTAGCATGCAGTCCAAATGCTAAAATTCTACTTCAATGAGAAGACTTAAATTAAAATAATAAAATAAAATTTTATACTTAATAGTTTGTTTGTCAGTGCGTTTGGAATTTCATCAAACCACAACTACCAAATTTAATTTAAAAATCATACCTAAAAATATATTTATAGGCATATCTTGTAGTATTGTTTAGTCTTCATTTCATTAAAATCCATCAACTCTAATAAAAGTTATCACAAGGTAAAGTTCTTATTTTTTAAACGCTGGCGTAACCGCCGGTCTCTTCTAGTGATGCAAAGGCGCAACTTCATTTAGTTCTATACTCATAAATCAAAAACTAAAAACCAAACTAATACTTATGCTAACCATACACCAACTACAGTCAGAGATGGGATAGTGACGCGCACACCTGCACGCGTGTGTAGACATGTATGTGCATGTGTGCTTATGGGAAGAAAATCATATGGAACTATTGTGAGACGAAGGGATAATCTTTTCCTTTGAGCGAGGGCGCGGGGAATAAATAATGGTCGCTGTTTCTTTGTTTTATGGTATTTGTTATTGGACCACTTATAGAGTTAGGGGTTGCTAAGGGTAACTATTGGATTGTATTTTGAAGAATGTTTTACTTGTGTCTACCCCATCTTTTTATGCTTTTTAACTTCGTCAAGGCTTTTAGTCATATAAAACGATTTTTTTAATGCAAATGTCACATACATATCTTATATTATAATATGTAGTGTACAAAATTTCATAATGAATACGTTGTTCTTACGTCTAGTTTTAGTTCGTTTTTGGAGATATTTAGATATTTTCTTAGTCAAATATATCTGTATTTAATCGTTCATCATATTTAATCATTTTTTAATATAACAAAACACTATAAACATGTATTCGTAAAAATGTATAAATCTCGTATTAATGTACAAATGTATTAGTGTGCCTATAATAAGTATTTATATCCGGTTTTCAATTCTTTGGATTGGTGCAACCCCTCTTAAACCATATTTATTGAAAAACTGCATCAAAGTTATTACATAGTAACTCCTCGCTATCATCCACATACATATATAATGATCATCATCATCACCCCTCGTATGCAAATTTAGGACACGAGGCTTCTTTAAGAATGAAAAAGTCTTATGAAACCAACTACGTTGGTCGAGTGTGAATTAGAATACTTTAAACAATTTTGAAAACATTTTAAAGAAATCCAGGACGTGAAAGTCGTAAAACCAAAATAGTACGAGTTCTTACGTTTCGGTGGACGGGTGTGGTTGCCGGCTCACTTATATATGAGACGACCATTTCAGTCTTCGAGAGTAGCAACGCATCTGTGATCGACTTCAGATATAACCCCTGTTCTATATGAAGTTGATTACAGATGTCTAAGGGCCGCAGTCATTAATTAGCACCAGGTGGCCTGCATGCTCGTTTGCCACTCCAATTTAAGTAAATAAAAAAGGTCTGAAGGTAATAGAACTAAGTCGATCGACTCCGGAGATACCACCTTTTTTTTGTTACGAGGGGGAAACCTTCAAAAGGTAACCGGCGCCGTGAGAGCAACGCCGGGTTATGTGGGATTTTTACCGCACTAAATGTAACCCCCTGATGGCCGTCCTCAGCGCTGCGTGGATGACTCCGGGATCTCCAACGGAACACAACCGGAGTCCTCGGAGCGCGATGCCCCTTACGGACTCATACCTGTGAGCATTGGCGCTCACCGTACCTTCAGATTTACGACGGCATGCGACCACACATGCCGTCGTCCTTCCCGAGGTTACTTGGCTGGACGGCTCGAGCTCCCTAACTTGCCGCCCGCAACCCCGGAAGCCCTCTTTTAGTCGCCTTTTAAGACAGGCGGGAATACCCCTATAGGGGAATAGCCCTATAGGGATAGTCGGAACTATAGGGACAGTCGGAGACACCACCCACCTTTTTCTGCCTAGTAACAAACATTATTGTGTGTGGTAACGCAAACGAGGGGTATCCAAGGCATTCCAACCTAGAGTTCAGAGTAAGCAACGCATTTGTGATCGACTTCAGGTGGAAGCTCTACTCTCAGTATCATAGCTAGGTGCTGGCCTGAGCCATACCTGCCGGGACCGTAGGGAAAAAAATAACGCGTATTTTCCTTCAATTTTAAAGCATATCAGATTAAAAGACGCAAATTTGAAATCTATGCAAGATTTTATATCTATGCAAGATTTTGAACTCCAGACCCCGTGAAAGTTTGAAATGTACCACTGAGCTATCACTACTCATACGCTTAATATCAGACAAATAGAGCGTTCAGTTGCCCCTCAAAAACGCAATATAAAGTTCCCCAAAAATAAAGTAGTCATATGAACTACACGGTTCATATTAGCAATGTCTGAACCATGTGAAACAGCTCCAAATAATCCTTAATTCAGCTTAAAAATGAATTTATTTCACGTAAGGGAAGTACATCATTGTGAAGTTACTATGGATGCTATTTGATTTATAAATAAACACAAGAACCTCCAAAAATTTTGCATATCTGGTCTAAAATAACATGTCCATAGAGACGCTTAAATTATTGCGTATTATACTTATAGTCCCACACTGAGCTTTTATTCTTTGTCGTGGGTGTCATGGTCACACGGTCTTAAGTCCCATAAACTCACTGAGTGATAGCAAATAGGATAAAACTCTTAAGTTTTAAGTAAAGAAGAGGTATTTAGGGGGTAGTGCAACTGCTCTCCTCCTCCTCGCTCTTCTTAACTTAACAAACAACAGCTAAGAACATCCCGATACAAGTAAATTCGAGTAAGTACTTGATACTTTTTTTCGATACCAAGTTCTTTGAGCATCGATATAAATATTGTGATACTAACTACTATCGAAACAAAGTAGTTGGTAGCGAATCGAATCAAACTGTACGATCGTTATTTAACAATTTTTGATTTCTGATCGCACCTTTCTTCATGATCAAGTCAGACTATGGAATGGGATGTAATGAAATTAATATTACCCAGGTTGTATAAGTGTGCCCTAAAACATTTAATTGTTGTTGCAACATCAGTTCCAAGTGAGTACATATTTTCCAAAGGGGGTGCAACGATGGCACAAACAAGGAACATACCTTTACTCGTAATGAATAAATCTATGACTATTATTTTGGAACTTGTTAAACACCTATCACTGCAAAGATTTTTTTCTCTTTTCATATTAGTGTCATTAACATAAAAAAAATAATATATCGATATGAGTAAGTATCGATACTTTAAGGGTACTCATATGAGTAATTATAGATACCTTATGGGTATCGGAACGTCTCTAATAACAGCGCTGCTGCTATAAACTAAGAAGGTGGTAGAACACTTTGTACCCACCATTTGTGTATGTAGATCACCAACTAGGAAAGCGCTACCATGTTTTAGTCTGAAGGATGTTGTAAGCAAATAATCCGTAGCATTCCAACTTGGTCTTCAGGAGCAAAAACACACCTGTTGCCATGTTACATAAAACAAATCTCATAAATGGTTGATTACAGAGATCATTTATCAGCAGGTGAACCGCATTAGTTCGTTACTTTTATGTAACAAAATATTATTATCACACACGGCAGAAGTAAAATTTAATAATCATAAATAATAAAAAAATCTGAGCATAGGGGTTTAAGACTTATGCTTTGACAAACTTGAGCACTTATACAAGCTACGAAGTAAAATCGTTGGCGTGAATCAGAAAGGAGTACAGCGCCATCTAGTTATAGCGCCGACAACTGCTTTTCGTTTCATCGAGTTTCAAATCACAACGATACTTAAGATGTTTCAAAACAAGTTTTATCATCTACACGTTTTTATAATGAGCTCTGGTTACATTGCATGCGTCATAGCCTAAAATCTGAATAGGTCATTAACATGTTTTTAGATGACATTCGACTGCGGCGTCCTCATTATCAGTTCCGTGGAGGGGACGGTGCAACGCCCGCGACTACACCTACGTGTGCTTAGAAATACTGACTGCAAAAAACAGCTCAAAAAATATGTCTTAATCGAAATTATCTTACCGAGAGATTTCGAGAGATTCGGAAAATGTAAATAATGTTTTCACTGAATTATTTTGTCAAACGTAATTAAGTGCAAGCAAAGCATATAAGAAGAAGATAGTTTAAAATGATTTTTTATAAAAACCATACAGAATGAAGCATAATTATAAATTGTTTATTACAAAACATGACGAATAAATAATCTCTCTCCTTTGGAAAGTTGGTTAAAAAACATTCATAGATCTAAAACAAAAGTGATGACAGTTGATCGAACCCAAAAATTGGAACTCACAGGTACTATTGAGCTGGATCAAATTGTCAACCTTGTTTACCTATTTCCAATGTAACAAATTATGGATCTAACGAACTTGACGTTAAACGTCCAATTGGAATAGCAATACTATAACAAAACAAGATATTAGCGGATAGCAACATGAGTATGAAAATTAAACATAAACTGGTGACAACTTAAATTTCTATCTCTCTGTGTAGGTTGGAAACATAGACACATAAAAATTTAACATATGCAAATCGACGTCTGCTGCAAATACCCTGGATAGCTCACAGAATCAACGTTTCCGAACAAGAATTAAACTAACATGCAGACTGTAACCTATCTGCTTCCATAAAATCTTTGACTTTTTTGTTCACATGGACAACACAAGACAACTTAGAAAAGCTTCTAGTAATCAGAAAAATAGAGAGCAAAAGGCCCTAGAGACTGATCAAATCTGCCCGAATCTCTACACCACCGTATATGATGTTCTACATGTAGCTGAAACCAGAGATAGATAAAACGAGATTATCAAGAGAAAGGTGATAAATAGAGGCGACGACCTTCAGCATTAAGGATGACGAAGTAAGGCGAATCACTGAACCCACCGAGTCACTTGGTAGATTTTCTCGATTGATATCAATCCATTCTAATTGGAGATCAAGAAAAATATTGTGACCAATAATCCCTTTCCTTAACCTTCCCTCGTCCTTCACAAAATAATTTGTTATTTTTGTATGCCTCGTCCATGTAGTGCCGGGAAAAGGATATGGATACGATATCCCCTGCTTGTCGTAAGAGGTGACTAAAATGGGGGCTTCCATAATCGCGGTAAGAGTGGAAGCTCGAACTACAGCCAGCGACACCGGTGAGAACAACGGTATGTGTCATGTCATTCCGTCGTAAAGACGAGATGGTGCAGTGGGCCTAGCTGCTCATCTGGGTGGAGCCCCATGAGGCAAAACGCTCAGAGGACTCCGTTTGTGTTCCTTTGGATAAAAATCGTCTCGTATTCCTACACGAAATAACTATACAAATTATTTGTGTTGAAATTTTATTATTGTAAGTCAAAGGAAAAAGCCGTCGGAATTTTCATTTAGGCCTCAATTTTTATTAAATTGGTATAAATGTATTTTTATGGATTTTAAGCAATTCAAAAGGATACTAGTACTATGTTGTAGTGAGAACACATTGTGTTTGATTGCGGAAATACCACGTCAAATCTATTTGTACAACAAGACAGCAGTGTTATTCTGGCTTATAGGCTATGGTAAGAAAAACATACTTATCCTAGGCGTTCCAACTTAGTGCTCATCGCAACGCATCTACCACCAATCATACGTAACATTGATCTTATCTGGAGTTGGTTACAGATTTCCATGGGCGGAGTTTGCCAGTTAATGGTTCTTGAAAGTGCTAGAAAGGCAGAGACATTATACAAGGTATGTGTGTTTCAATACCTCTCAGGTATAACAATGCACAGTAACAGTAGGATTTCAATTCTATTTAGAGATAAATAGAGATCTCTGTGTGAGTGGCAATGATCGCTTGCCATCAGGTGGATTGCATGTTCGATTCTCACCAACATTTTAGCTATAAGCTTAAAATTAAAGTAGTGATAACTTCTGTTGCAGCGTTGGGCATTTTTTGAGATAAGAAATAACTATTGAACCTTTATGTTGGCACTTTTTTCCACTTCTGCCGACACTCCCGGAGTGCCACTGTTATTTCTTTAATGACCAGCCGACACTTATATTTTGATTAGTATTTATCTACTTATACCAAAAGAAGAATAAGAAACATTGTGTAGAAACTATAATTAAACTTTTTACAAATAAATATTTTATTTAAATTTCTATGCTATCGGTACTCACCGCATGCTAAACGCATAATCATCTATGCAGGCCGGGCGGGCAACATTGCATATGAAATTAGCTCTGGGCACAACCCAATTCAACAGATTTATTCAATAGGTACCTACCCATGTCACCTCTACTGGTTAGAACCTTTTTTATTTTAACTTTGACTTCTGGAAGAAAATAAAATAACACTAAGAATAATAATATCTGTGTAGCTCTTATTTTGGCTTGAAGGATGTGATAAGATAAAGAAACTAACAATAATAATAATAAGCCTTTATCCAAACGCGTTTCTTAAAATTATAGTTATTATTAAACTTAACTCTTGTAAGTCGACGACCATCTTTGACAAAGGTCTTCATCATTCCTTTCCATTATTTTCTATTTCTTTTTGAGAATTTCTTCTTATCTAATGCCTTTTCAGGGCTGGTCCATGATTTTCTAGCTGTTGATTTTATCATCATCCTATCTACGAAACTGTCTTCCACTGTCCTCGTTTTATTTTCATCAGTCAAAAATATTTAATATCATTTTATTGTTCCATTTTCCATAAAGTAACAAGAAACTACTTATAGATAGATAGAAATATATGATTATAATTCCTAGCGTGAATTAGTTTTTAAGTTTCGATGGACGTGTGTTAAAAACTACATATTCACTTTCATATGCGGCGACCATCTTAGTTCTCGGGAGTAGAAGAGCATCTATGATTGACTTCAGATAGAACCCCTCTTCTATATGAAGTTACTTTCAGATGTCCATGGGCGGATGTGACCTCTTATCATAAGTACTACATGTTCATTTCACTTCAATCTTGTAAAAAAACCTGCCGAAAGTAGGTGTCTTACCAAAATTAGGAGAAACGTGGAAGAAACTCATATGTATATTGGAAATTCATTATCATAATCGTCAACCCATTTGCCCACTACTGGGTACAGGTCTCCTCAGAGACCTCTAATTTGGATTATGGTCTAAGTCTAGACCATAATCTACATTTCCAAGTGCGAATTTCTTTGCTATATTTATTTCCCTGATATAACTTCAACATAACTAACGTTCATCCAATTATTCCACTTATAATACGAGTAAAGTGTTTACAATGGCACTCGACTAGAGTAACACTAGCCTTATAAATTTAATCTCCTTGGGGAACACCTTTCCTGTAAGGAGGCTTCAAGGAAGCATTCTTCACAATGCATCGTGTGAATTAGCATAGGAGACTTGATATTGAATCTATGTACCGAAAGTTTATATGTATTTAGGGTAATCAAAGATCTATAAAAGGTTAAAATTACTTTACGTTATCTAATTAACTATTACCCAAATTTTGTGCCCTCTAAAATACGAGTCATGTGACAATGTATGGTATAGGAACTTTAAGTTTCTTTGGGGACCACTCATACGTGTTATTACGTTCATTAGAATTACTTAAAAAGGCTAAAATATAGTAAAACAACTCAGTTATTCGACTCGTCTGAGGAGTGAAGATGCAACAGATTGTCTGTGACCAAATTCAGTTTCCTGTAATATTTACTTACTTACGAAGGTCATAATAAGTTTCTAAGATTGTCTAAGCTTTTAATTTCCTTTCGTTTACAGACTAAAATCATTTAAATTGGAAAGAACGTGAACTATTAAGCACCTGATTACCAGTGAGTACTCAGTTGTAAGGAAGCCGATGAATCGGCCAAACAATGCGAATTAAAGAAAAAATAAAATAAACATAAAATGGAAATACAAAACCGACGACATTTGTAATTTAAAAAGTAATGACGTCCCATTTCGCGCGGGACAGAGAGCTCAAAAATTAAACATGCTCTGCACTGTGCCAGTTAAAATTATTTTTTCACGAGGCCTGTGTGCCTGTGTCCGCTCGCAAAAAAAGAAAAAAGACACCAATACAAACACGCGAATCCATCATGCGAACGACAAAAATACGCACACAAATAAATCACACGCAACACATTAGCCGTTCGCCGATGCACACGATCAACGAATGCATTTAAACACCCACACCGTTTCAACGGTTCACGCACACAAAAAGGAAAATTCGGTGTTCCTATAATCAAAAATTACACACTCGTGTGCGTGATCGTCATTCCCACGCATGCATTACGTGTTAACATGCTAGGTCTACAATACAAATTCGGCGTTCGAAATTAAACCTTATCATTTCCGAACGGAGCTACTTTTCCATTATGAAGAGTTAATGATTGGGTTGCATTAGTGTTGTTGTGTGCGCCAATGCGATCCGCCCGTTTTGTTCCTTTTTTAAATTTCACCGTTTAGTTCAATCTATTTATTGGTTGTGGGCGAGTGTGCGTTGCGGTCACGTGCGCACACGCGGTTTTTTTATGAGTGTGTGCGGACGCGAAAGTGCGTAGAAAAATTGGTGGGTATAATTATACATTACCGACTATCTTTTGCCGCGAGTGCGCTCGCATCGAAATTTTAAATTCGGAAGGCGAAAAAGAGTACAAAACTTACTTATCGTTGCATAAAGAAAGGCTGAAGAACTTTATAGGCTATCGGGTGTTCCATATTCAAACCCCTTTATTTGAATCCGTTGGCAGATACCAAGAATTTCAAAGTATTCAAATTGAATAAGTAGAATACTTGAGTCGATGATATTTTTAGGGATTTCTTAAAAATACCTCAGAACATTTTTTAGCATTGCGAAGCGCATAACTGGACCTAGTTATTCTTTTATTATTATTATATTTTTTTAAATGATACGAATACTTGGTAGTATAAGTAAAAAAATAGAGACAATCATATTATTGAATCTTTGTAATTTTGAAATCAAACACATTAAAATGTCATTGACTTAGTGAGAAAAATACAAATATAACTGAAGTTTTCTTCAGTTATATTTGTATGAGGAGGGTGTGGTAGGGTAGAGATACACGAGGCATTACAATTTAATACTCACGAGTAGCAACGTAATTATGGCCCATCTTCGGTAGAAATTCATTTCTGTTTGCTGTTATTTTCTTACTAATGTAAGACTCTTATCAGATAAGCTTCTTATCTTATCTTATCTGGAGTTCATAATAGATGTACATGGTTGTCAGTGGCAATTTACCATGAGTTGAAATGCATGCTTGTTCGCAAGTACAATATTAACAAAAATCACATTTAAGACATGGTTTTTAAGATTTAAAATTATTTTAAAATTTGGCACCATTTTATAAAATCTATAAAGCTGCAGTTGGTAACACACTGCATTATCTATCACCTGCAGGTTTCCTTCGAAACACTTGTACCAGAATGGAGCCAATGAAATTAAATATATACTTTAGCAGTTTTTGGAAATATACAAATCACTTCCCCTTCCAATGCTCAGTTTTACCCTATTTATATATGCATAACAACACCTGTCTGTCCTTGTATAACCTGATTTAAATTAAGAGATGATGGTGGTTAATTTACCAGGTGGTAGAACCAGTGTAGTTCGACCGGGGAAG
>MOOZ01000200.1:419773-438341 GCA_002930495.1 Cecropterus lyciades | reverse complement strand
TTCTGGGTCTGGGTGTTTGTGTATTCGTCTTTGTGTGTCCATGGCACCCACGACACAGGAGAAAATCCTACAGTGGGGCTATGAGTGTAGAAAGCGTTTAAAAAAAAGAAACAAATCTCAGATAGGATTCAAATCGGATTCAATAGGATACTTAGGGTCAATTACAAGTGCCCATAGGCAACAATAATTACATAATAATATACTCGTACGATACTTCAATTCAATACCTTAGTTTGTAGAATTTCCTTTGAAATACAAGAACGCCTATTTAAAACTAAGTGATTAAAATCAGACGAGCAACACTCTTGCGGAAGCAGGAGCAGGAGCAGCTTTGGAAGGTGGTAGAACGATTATAGTATAGTATAGACGACGGGGGTGGTACGTCCGCCACATCTATTTCTAGCGTGAAGCAGGTTCTGCGTTTCGGTGGAAGTGTGTGGTTGCCGGCTCACTGTCACATGAGGCGACCATCTTAGTCCTCGGGATCGGCAACGCATCTGTGATCGACTTCAAATAGAACTCCTTTTCTGCGTAAAATTGCTTACAGATGTCCATGTCCGGTAATGGCCATTAACCATCAAGTAGACTACATGCTCGTTTGCTACTAAAATCTTATTAAAAAAACATGGGTATAACATACCGACAGAGAGAGAAACGACTTGTTTTATAACTCAAGTTCCAAAATTTGAAACGCTCAAACCGTCAGCCATCCCGTATTACGCAGATAGAGGGCGAATCATTACATATTACGTAGACTTGTATTATGTACAGGGAATCGAATTAGCGCTGTCCGTACTTTCACGTATTTGTTCGGGCGACCGCGGACCCCCGACCCCCCAGGGAGCCACCCTCACCGGTCCATCGAAAAAACCCCTTTAAAGTGAAAAGTTAGGCCTCTGCCTCCCTACTTTATATGTATCGTCTTCTATTTACATAAACATGTACTGTGCCCGCTCATTATGTGTTGGACTAAACATTTTATACAGGACCTTGTGGACCGTAGTAATCATCAGTTTTGTAACTCCTGTGTGTAAGTCTGGACTTTGAATATATTACCTAAATACTCGCGTATTTTACTCTACATTTTTTATTAATACAAATTGTTCTACGTTTTTATTAGTTTTATTTTAGAGTTATAATTATATTTCTTGTATAAAAGACAAAAAAAGAAGGGATGGTCTGGTCCAGGAAAAATAAGTGTTATAATACGACAAAAAGTTTTATAATTCAAAATGACATATATAAATTCTTCAGCGTCATGGACTATGGTTTTAACCGTTCATCCCTTCACGTACTCGCCCATGGGACAGACACGGGTTCGTGATAATAATAAAAATACAGGATTTCTAATTTAGAAATATTTTTATATTGTAACGAGGTGTTACAGTATAAAATTATTTCTGTTTAGCTATTTCTATGTTGTGTGATATATTTACGCAAATATATGCTTTTTAGGTCTTACTCGCTAACCTTTGGAGGTACTTTGGAGGAGGTAGGGAAATGCCATCAAAAGTAAAAAAGCATTAAAATTTTTACCATTCTCTTTTTATTTACAATGGAAATATGAAAGTCTGAAACCAAAGGGACCATAGTGACGTCACTAAAATAGTCGCCATCTTTAAATAGCAAAAAATATCGAAATCAAAAGTAGCATATAGTATAGACTGACCAAAATTTTATGCAAATTGGACCAGTGGTTCTTGTGTGATTGAGTAACACACACACACCATCTCATTTTTATATATTAGTCAAGAATCAAATTGAAACTCTACCTGAAGTCATAGATGCATTGCTATCCCTGAAAACTAAGTTGGAACCTGTAGTAAATTACAACACCCATCTCAAAAACACAATGAACCAAAACTCAAATCAAGCCAAATACACATCACACAAGAGGATTTAACATAGCTACTAAAGAATAGAGGTGTGACGGTCGGGCTACGGTCGGTCTACTATAAAAACATGTTTAAAATGAATCGTGATTACAAAAAATATAGTACTAATATTTCTTATTTTACAAATATGACATATGAGGATGACAAAAATTTTATATATTTTTTTTTATAATTTACTGGCAGAACCAGTGTAGTAAACTGGGGAGGTACCACCGCCTCACCTATTTTTAGCGTGAAGCAGTTTTGACGTTTCAGTCCTCAGGAATAGCATCTGTGATCGTCTTCATATAGAACCCCTGTTCTATATGAAGTCCATGGGCGGCAGTCATAAATTACCATCAGGTGGAATGCATGCTCGTTTGTTACTTCAGCCTGATAAAAAAAACACACACACACTCAATGAACCAAAACTCAAACCAAAACAAATACATAATCAACACAAAAGCAAGCTTAACACAACTACTAAAGAACAGAGAGAGATGTGATTATTGTGCCACCGTAGTCGAGGTATGTAAAATGCGTTTAAAAAGTACCCTGATCACAAAAATGATAACACTAATACTTTTGTTTATTCAACAAACATGGCATATTGGTATGACAAAAATCTCGAGCATCACACAGAGAATCACAGTATGTTAAGCGATATTTTATTTCCTTATCCTTTGCAAGTTTCCTCAGAAACGTCACTTGTTGCTCCCATGAATGTGAAATCACTAGTTATTTTCCGATTTTTCCAGTTATTTTTCCTCGAGGACCGCTGTTTCGATTATTATTTTATTCTGCAACAACAGAGCCCTCTTGTGCTTGTAAATTCACTTACGATAGATCGTTGGTGGAATGTCGAAAAAAACATTATTGCCGCGTGTAACGACGCCTCGGGGCGACATCGACTCCAACATATTGAGCCACAGACCATGGGCGCAAGTTACGAGGGAAAGTGGGTTTAATTTTTGACAATCTGATTACTTCTTTACATTTGTACACATTTTTTCGTTTATAATAGGCAGTTAGGATTGCAACTTACCTCATATTGAAATAAAAGGAAATAAACATGCGGGCCAATTGATATTACATAAGTAATCACAATAAATGCACTTCATGAACATTACAGGTAATAGTAACTTTATACATAAATGCTTATTACATGTACCAATACTTGTAGTAAAAATGAGGTTCATGAATCCTAGTGAAACATCCCAAACCTATCCGAAGCAGCCGGCTTGACTTTCCGTTCCTGGGTTATTGTTCATTTAAATGGATAATATCTTAAATTGCATGCTAAAACTCTTTGACTTACTATTCATTGGTTCATTTTCTTTGCTTTATAAGTTTAGTTTACAAAAAAATAACACGTGCATAATTACATGAAGTCCTCCTACTTCTAGTGTAACAAGTACATGCTGTTGTTCTCATGTGTCTCTTCTGCAATACGAAGAGAGTATTGAGGTCTGAAGAGCACCCCCACAGTAGAATACTTTAAGACATAATGCTATGAAAGTAACTAAAATAAACTATTCTAGCTGTTTCTACACAAGTTAATAGTCGGATTTTTTTAACAGCATATACTGCAGAACTAAGTCTACCTGTCAATTTTTCAATGTGAAGACCCCATTACAATTTGGCACCTAAAGTAACGCCTAGGAAAACAGTTGACTTCACAAGGTCAAGAACCATTCCTTTTAGTTGAACAATGGTTTCAACATGTCTTACGTTAGGCAACGAGAACTTACATTTAGTTTTGTTCTCATTAAGAAGAAGGTTATTTATGTTGAACCAATGCACGACGTTCGAGAGAGCATTGTTTACTTCGTCAAAATTGACCAGTTGTCTTTTAATTTTACATAATAATGAGGTATCATCTGCAAACAACACAGTCTCGTGAGTATCACCTACATAGTAAGGCAAGTCATTGATATAAATTAAAAATAAGAATGGTCCGAGTATCGAACCCTGTGGAACGCCCGTTGTAACTGTAGCCCTGAGTTCAAGTAAGAATTCAAAAGGCTTGTTCCTGATCCCGTAGTGATGCAATTTTCTGACCAGTGTGTCATGGTGGAAACAATCAAAAGCCTTAGATAAATCACAAAATACACCGAGAGCATCGCGTGATTCATCCCAGGCTTAAAACACACTTTTCATTAATCCAATTTCTGCATCTATAGTAGAGCGATTCCTTCAAAAAACCGAATTGGTTGTCGTGAAGTATTTTGTGTGTGTGTCTACCTACATAATCTATAATACAAAATATAGAAGTCCTTAACGCTTCTCATGTGTAACAGAAATTGATTTAACGCATTTTTTTTGAATTGCTAGTAGGACTCTTTATTACTAGGTAGTATTACTGTATTGTAGGTTCTTACTGGTATACCTATTCCTGCCGAATAATGCAGTGCTTAGCGCTATTATATTGTGGTCAGAAGGGTGTGTTAAGTAAGACATACTCATCCGAGACATTTTTACTTAGTCCTCAGACGTAGCTAAGGATCAGTAGATCAAGAAAGACTGTTATCTTATCTGGGGTTGATTATAAATTTTCACGGGTGTAAATGGCCATTTACTATCCCTGTATGCTCATTTCCTTCTTCAATATTATGAAAAAATGCCGTATACGAAACACAAATGATTCAAGGTTGACTTATAAATCTCATTGTACGAGGCACATTATTCGCTTGTCACTTATCATTGGACCACTTCACTGTCCGTGCCGACCCCTATCTAAAATCGTTTTAGAAATAAAACGCATACATAGCGCTCCTGTAGGAATTAGAGGGATATTCGGGTTGAACTAATAAATCGAGAAATAATAACGCCCTTCCGACCCGCGCATGCGGAGGCTGTAACTCATTGTTTAAGGCCATCCCGCTTTGATAATGTTACTGATAAAATTATACGTGCTTCAGTTTAGTGTTACACTTAAGGGCTACAACATTCTTTGTTGATTTTTACTACATAAGGTTAATACGAATGTTTTCGATGAACGCTTTGTTAAAACGTTGTTAAAAAATGATTTAGCTATAATATTACAATCCATTACTATTTGACTCAGGTGACACCACTGTCACGCCTATTTCTTCTGAATAACAGCAGTGTTAAGCGCTGCTGTGTTCTGTCCTAAAGAGTATAAAGCAAATATATGTATCCGAAACGTATCAACTTATGGACCATGTACGTACGTATGGACCATGAACGGCGGTAGTCACTACATCGGTCGTCTTACTACATGCTTGTTATTATACATTACTAGATGTTGCCTACGACTTCGTACGCGAAGACAGAAAGCCAAATACTAAATCTCATAGAGCCTGCTTCAAAATTGGCGGAGTTTCATACAAACTTTTAACCTCTATTTAACCCTGTTGCGGGTTGAATTTCTAAAAATCTTTTTTATTGCTCACTTGCATCATAAAATGAACCCTTGTACCAAATTTCAAGTTTCTAGGTACAGTAGTTACGGCTGCACGTTGATATATAAATCAGTGAGTCGGACTTGCCTTTTATATATATATATAGATAAAAAAGCCCTAGAGACCGACTGACTTAAATACAAAACGACCATTATCTTCCACAATAATAACAACGACCCTGTAATTTAGAAAGAACCTCTGTTCTACATATGTAGATTTCGTTATATATCATGTTTTCTGCGAAAATAAAATAAAAAACTACTATTGAATGTAAGTTTCTTAAATGAAAATACATTTATAACTAGTCTTCCGACCTATAGTCTATCCTTTTAAATATTATCTTAACAATGAATATCATTAAAATCTCCGCAACTCATTTGACATTATGAGATAAAGAGCTGCGTATCTCTGCCAAAATGTCCCTTCAAGACCCTTTAATATCGAATAAGGACCCTTAACATTTTTCTCGAAATTAATGAAGTTTTGAAAACGCGAAATCGTCATTAAGCTAAACCATTCTTGTGGCTCTTTAGTAAACTAGATTTTTATGGCATGAAAACCAAAGCTTACTTATCACATGATTTAGAGGTAAATTAACATATCGTAAAGAAACATTTAGTTTAAAAAAGTCTTCTAAAAGTTCTTGAATTTACGTGAAGTCATCCAACCAGCATTCGGTTAGCAAAGCATACCAAATCCTTAATTCAATCAAACGGAGATCCCTCTCCAAAAAAATGGTTAAAATTCTTACATTATAAAAAGACGTAAGTGAATACGTCTACAAAAATCCTCACACCAGTACACATATAATCCGCAAAACGCCTCTAAACCCTGTAACATTAAAGAGAACTCGTAAAAATATTCAGGGCGCGGACAAACCAGAAAGGGTTCCACTAATGATTTGTATTTCGTAAACCATTTTAATACGAGCCTTCGGACATATTTAAAACTCAACTTTTCCGTAGCATACCCCGAGCCTCCCACGGTACACATTTCGGTAGTTAGAGAAGGGCGAAATGAGAAAAAAGCACCCCCAATGGAGTGGGGTAAAAAATGCGTAGTTTTAGCTAATCTGCATGAGAAGAGGGGGTTGTTTAAACTGGGTTGAGGGTGGTTTTAGGCTTTTTAGCGCGGCACAAAAATGTGGGGGCAGGGGTGCGTGTGGAATCGGATGTATAATGCGCGAATCTATTTATGTGTTACACGTGACATGACCATCTTTTTGAGGGCGGACGGACAACATTACGTAAAGTAGGTACATTTAAATTATTTTTTTAGATTAGCAAATCTACTTCTGCTTAATAACCATAATGTTAAGTGCTGCTTTGTTCTTGCTTGAAAGGTATGAAAAATATACTAATTATAAAGGATTATACTAATTCGAGGCATTCCAACTTAGTCCTCAGGCGTATGTGGATCCATGGGTGACCTCCGGTAGACGTGTACTCATGTATGGGGGTTAATTATAACTGTCCATCGGCGACAGGAACCGCTTACCATCAGATGAACAACATGCTCATTCGCTACTCTATATTTACAAACAACAATATGTTATTTATATATATTTTATAAATACAGGCAGATACATTAATCTTATAAATTTCATTTCCATATCTTTGGTAAATTGTCGTTGACAATTGACGGATTACCATTACGTTAATTACAAATTTGCATAAAAATCTTGATACATGGAGTGAGATCATTTACAAAAAATTATCAACGACGTTTTACGCACAGTTCCTTAACGAATTATATATTTATAAGCTTTCATTACCCATTTAACCCCTCGGGGGTAGAATTTAAAAAATCCTTTTTAGCGAGTAATTTCTGTGAAAAAATATATGTTGTGTTAAACGCACGAATTAAAGTAAATTAATCTAGGATATTAAGTACAGTTACAAATTAACAAAGCATATTAGATTGTCCAATAACTAAACAACTAACCCGCTCCGTCCCCTTGGGTATTGTACAAGTAAAAAGAAAGTAAGATACAATGTATCCCATGTGTTAATCCAGGCCATAAACTGAAAGAGTGACATATATAATATATATCCACACAAATTTTCATTTATTATTGCATTTATAATATAACTAAGTAGTAAGATTGTAATCTACTAATATCAAAAGGTCTGCCAAAGTTTTCATTGTTATTTTTTAATGAAACCGATACTTCATTACTTGAACTTAAGCACATTAAGAACAAACAAACAAATTGTCATAAAATAGTGAAATGTATAAACTATCAATGATACATTTTAATCTGTAATTGATTCTTAGGTAAATAGCTAAAGTTTGACTTGGGCTATTTTACAGCATTTACATTTCCAGAGGACTTGCGCTGTTTTACCCCAAAAAATAGTGAAAAAACACAAAATTAAAGCACAAATAAACATTAATTACAAACTCGAATCCATTCACACAAACCAGGACAGTCTCCACCAACACGAGCCCGTGGGCACCGCCACCCCCCGTTAATATCGGTTGCTATAGCGACGGCCGATTACTGCATCCTCTCGATTTTTCGTCGCTTTTTCCGTTGTAATCAAATGAGGGGGAGACACGCGTGTACTCAATTATCCGCAGTGAATCAATAGCCGAGATGAGGGTAGTTCCACGCCTTTATTTGCAAGTTGAGGACGGCGGTGTGATGTTGTTTAATTCACGCAAAAGTTTATATTTAGGTGGAGATATCTTTATGAAGTATGACACTATGTCATATCGGTAGGATACTCACTTCTGACGTATCATCGCAGAGCCTTAAGTAATAAAGCTAGAATTAAGATAGTTTGCATTGTTTTGTATTATAGTCTTCATTGTAAGTTTTTCAGGTACATATAATATAGTTGTGGACGAAATTTTCAAACAGCCTGTTAATAGGTATTTTCATGCAGATAATCCCCACTTATAACTGCTATATTTTAGTTTCGTCATAATATATTACCACAGACGATTTCAAATCAAAACGGCTATAGATTAAAGTATTTTATTGTCAATATGTATCTTTTGGAATTAATGATACTAAATTTACATTAAGATAATTTCATTTTTATAGATGCATCGATGAATGGCAAAATAACATAACATATATACATACAACGTCTTGGTACAAGTATTCATATTATAAATATTAATTTACTATCACTTCACAACAATATTTGTTATATCAATATAATCTATATATTCAGACGTAAAGCTCAAACTTCCTGTTTCTGTTCACGAATACAGCGCACACGAAGGAGTGTAAGATTTGACATAGTTAGGTTAATATACGAAAATAAAATACTTATGTATCAGTCTATGTCAAAAAACGCGTATTTGCTTTTAAATTCAACTCAATTATACTATATTTATTGTTATTGAATCAACTGAATCGGAGCTTAGCTTAGAATAGTAGGTTAAACCTATTTTCGGATTGTGTTATATCAAAAACAAAACATAATCTATTGAAATTGAGAACGATTTATGTAATACCTCGGTGAATATTAAGTATAGATTTGGGTTTAATCACGGTGGGAATTCCTGTGCTACGGAATGCTAGGTAATTAATAAGAAACAGATCCATCTCGTGAATTTCCATGAAACTATAAATTTGACGAGAACACTTGCTGTTTGAGCTAGTGGAACATTGGACAGTTGTGGCTCTGAACAGTGTAATTCCTTAACCACCCCAGAGAGGGCGTTGTGTAACTGTCGACATCTACGCCATCTAGTACGTTATCACAACAATCAACTTTTTCGAACCTTAAGGGTGCTTTTAGATCAAGGTGCGATGTAGCCAAGCTGTAAACGTGTTTAAAATCTACTAGGATTGTTTGACATTGTTAACTTAGCATTAGTGAAATGGGTTAAAAAAGGTATATATTTTTTTAATTTTGATTCGAGCTAAGGATTGGAACTACGGATCCAATCTAAGGATTGCGATGGTTCATTCATTCGTCATTATCATGGCACTTTTTAATCGCTTAGCTAGTTTCGCTCGAAGGTAACCAGCTAGCACGTCAAGTGTTATAGAACTTACTGTGTTTTGATTATGGAGATGTATTGTATTTTGATGGGTGTGACATTTATAAGAAATTCCAACTTTTTCCTTGCAGGAAATAACGCATTGTGGCTAATTTTATCTGATATATGCTTTATGCCATATTGGCCCAAAAAGACATGGATAAATAAATTAAATAACCATTAATTTGGCTGGATACCACTCAATGTCCTTAATGATCATGAAAATCAATTCTAATTTATAGGACAAGGATCAAAAATAAAACTCAGATGCAATCCGCAAATTACTTTACTTACAAAAGTAAACATAAATGAAACTTGATGCGAATAAAATAATTTATAATCATAGAATCTTTATTATCGATAATTATACCTAAATCGATTTTTTTCGAAAAACAAAAATCAGTTGCACTGTACATAAACACCGATAGTGAATTTATAATAATATTTAGACATAGTTTATTCTTTTTGCTTGGCACATTTAATTTTTAGGACGGCAATTGAAAATCAACGCTGTTTTGAACGGAAAACTCTTTGGATTTTTGAAAATTAAATTTACATAAGCTTTAAAGCTATATTTTACTTATTATAATAAATTATTAACGTAAAAAATCAAAGATATACACATAATTGGCCTTTATTACTTTTAAAGAGATTGGGCGAGAGTAATCCTACTAACAGACATACTTACATTATAGTTTAATAATTATAATTCATACAAACAATCAATCATCAATCATTAATGAAATACAAATGAAATAAAAAAAAATTAGTTTTATTGATGGAAAAAATCAGTACTAATAAATTAATTAAAAATATAAAAAAATTACATTAATTTGATTTAAGTCAAAGTCTTATTGAAAGTATTGACAAAACATTATAAATATAACAAAAATATCAATTTGTCACTTATTTTAAACATATCTACTTAAAGATTATAATTACTAGAGAGACACGAAAAGTGATTAATATTATAAATATAGTTCAGTAATTTAATAATTAACATTACAAGCGCCCAACCTCGCGTTCCTCGCCACATAATATTTATAATAACTTTTGTATAAACATAACAAATTAATTATCATAAAATTTTAATACGCTACAGCGAAATTGGTGTAATCTTATATTGAAGGGTTAACAATTATTTTTAATTTTATATTTTGAAATATCACCGTAAACTTGATTTGAAATGAAGTTGATGAAGTATTTTTTGAAAATATAATAACAATCCGTCTTATATCCTCTCCTGTTGCTTTTTCATGCAGTTTCCTCCTTCTTTAACCGACCCGATGATTAGGTTCATCAAGTCTGTTTAGGAAGGAGAGAATTAAATATCATGATTTATCAGGTTCATTAATTAATAGAGTACAAAACCGTATTCGCAATATTCCCCTAAGGGGATGGTTTTTCAAAACTTCCGTCTTGTTTCTTGTGCTATCGCTATAATACTTTATAGCGATAAAATTAAATTTTTATAAGCTAACTGTAACCCGTGGCTTTACCCTCTTTTTTTCGTTGTTTAAGAAATGCGATGTTTATGAAATCATAAGAAATGCGAACTTTAGTTTTTTACTGTATTGTATTGTATTGTAGTAGCAGGCAATAGCAATGTAAAAATTCTGTTAGTAATTAAAATTATTGTTAACCATTCAAACATAGAGATCCTTAATACTAAACTATCGTACTTATTTGGCCACGACACTATGAAATAGATTTCGATACTTTGAATATTTACAAGAACTTTACGTATGTTAGTTAATATTTGAAATAGGTAATGATTGATGCCAGTTTTTATTTCAATTACGTAGGTCTATGCAAATCAATGGAATTAGTGAAAAAAAAACACACGCTTTCTACACTCATAGCCCCACACTAGGATTTTCACCTATGTTGTGGGTGCCATGGATACACGAAGACAAATACACAAACACCCAGACCCAGAGAGGAAACCTAAACTCATCATTAAGATGTCTGTCTGGCCGGGGATCGAACCTGGGACCCGGTGCGTGTCAGACCGGTATGGTGACCGCTCCGCCACGCGGGTCGAAAAAAATACATTCAAGATATTAATTGACGATTTCGCAGAAATTAGGAAAAATTGTTAGAATTAAAGTTGTTAAAAAAACTATACTGTTTGAGAACAGTTCAGTTTTTTATAAGTATTCCAATGCATATTTCCCAAACTAAGAACTCTTATAAAAATATTGTACTCTTCGATTCAAGTTAATTGAAATAAAAATCGTTACAATAAACACAAGTCCTGTTCTTTGATTAGACTTTTATTAAACTAGACGACCCACGTTGTGGAGCGGTCACTATACCGGTCTGACACGCAGTGGGTCCCCGGTCGATAGCCGGCCAGACAGACATCTGAATGATGAGTTTAGATTTCTGTTCTGGGTCTAGGTGTTCGTGTATTCGTCTTTGTGCGTCCATGGCACCCACGACACAGGAGAAATTCCTACTGTGGGGCTATGAGTGTAGAACGCGTTATTACGCGTTAACGCGTTTGATTTGCATAGATCTTTATAAATTATGATGAATGGAGATTCGATTTACTACTGATTCATCCTTCTGTTACAAGTGGATACCTTCTTAAAAATGTTACATGTTAAAGCAGTTAGTGAACTTTTTAAAATGTTGATAGTAATTGTAATAAAAACAACAAAAACATTTTTACTGAAATATGTCATTTTATCTTTATATATTATACACATTACCATGAATTAGACTTATGACGATTGTGACACAAAAATAATGAAAATATTATTTATCTGCGAAATAATAAAAATATTAAGCGCAATATTCTGGTTTGAAGGGTGTGGTAAGAATAACATACTTATTCTTGGCGTTTCAACTCCAAACTTAGTCCTCAGGGAGCAACGATTTTATAATAGACCTCAGGTTTCTAATCTTACCTAAATTAATCACAGGTATCCATGAGCGGCAAAATTTAGCATCAAGTGAACCGCATGATTCTTTGGCACTTCTATAAAATAAAAAAAAAATAAAAAAAAATGCAAACTCAAAAAAAAGATCTTTAAAATATTATCCACTTGTAACTAGCAGAATCTTAATATATAAGTATAATGTTGAAAAGTACGTCATGTAGGCCCTAAACCGACTTACTTACTAGGAACATGATATAAATTCCACACAAAGCATTTGCGCTAGATTCGCAGCATTTGCTAGACTCATTCAGCTTTCAGTTTCTACGTTTTCATCCGTTGATTAAACAATTGATGCCTTAACTATTTGATGTACAATTCCATTTATATAGCCTTTGCTACTAGCTTTCCTGCATCTCCTACAATATCCTATCGATAAACTATAAGTTTAGAAAATTAAGAATAAAATGTAATGCATGATGACTAAAAATAATTCTGGACATTCTTAAAAACTTATCTGTCATATAGCAGGATTGCTGATATATGTACTTGCCTCATCAATTTTATAAGAAAGGATTCGTTTTCGGGATTATTCATAACATGTACATCGTAACTTGGTATTTTTAAGTTCGGATACTCAATCCGAGAATTTTTGTGTGTATTACTGAAGAATTACTTGTAATACATACAAAAATTGCATTAATGGTTGAAGTAAAACATCATGAGCTAATCTATACGTCGGGGAGTTTCCTTTTTTTAATTCAATTTTTTTTACAGTATGGAAGTAGCAAACGAGCATGCAGCCCACCTGATGGTAACTGGCTACTGCGTCCATGGACATCTGTAATCAACTCTAGGTGAGATCAAAGTCTCACCTAAGGTTAGCTACGGATGCGTTGCCAACCCTGAGGACTGAGATGGAATACCTCGGATAAGTATGTCTCCCTGCCTGTTATTAGGCAGAAGTAGGTATGGCGGCGTCCGGAGTCGAACCACAAAGAGTTCTACCACCTTCTAATTCAATTCTCAAAGTATGTCAAATCTGTCAATTATCACATTTGGCTATTGAAATAGATTAATGCTTAAGCCTCCTCACTCCCAAAAGAGACTCGTGCCAGCAGTGGGACAGTAATTAGTTGACGACGATGACGATTCTTACAAATCCCACGCAAAGTTAAAATTTGATAAATTAACCATTTTTCATAACACTCAACGTAATACGCATTCTGATACGTCTTCTTTTCTTGATAATAAATCGAATTGTACGTTCAATAAATATCGACGAAAATTGTTGATCACCACTGATTCTAATATTAACATGAAATAAAAAAAGTATGCTTGCCAACTTCTGGGAATTATGACAATAATCTAACAAACATAATATTTATGACAACTTGTACTAATACAAAATTTAGTGAAGATCTTCAGGCGAAACAAAATATAAAATTAACAACTAGAGCTACCATAACAATATTTAGATATTTTTCATGTATCTATTATAAAATCTACAAAGTTTTGTTTACATGGATTGAGTAAAGACAATAAATGAATCGTTTATTTGCGTAAACATAGATACAAAGGGGTTACGTGTATAACTCTTTATTGAATCCATTGAGGCACGCAAAACATAACATTAAATACCCATAAATGTAAAATGAAATTAAGCTAAGACAATACAATTTACAATTAAAATGGAATACCAGATATAATGTCATATGCAAACGACTATTCAACATCTCCTAACACTTGTACTTTATCAAATTGTCAAGAGATGGCGTTGCACATAGATAAAATTTTAAAAATTTTAATTTTAGTAAAGTTGGCAAGCATCAATATACCTTAACTACCTAAGTCCTACAGTTATAGAGATAAAAAAGATCAACGACCAACACATAAGAACTACATTAGAATCTCTAGGTACAACAACAATAAACTTGAACAAAATGACAGATAACCGAACTTACAACGAAGCTTAGCGTTACCGTAAACTGCCACTTAATTATGAAAACTTTACAAAATTATCGCTAATAGTCAAATTGATGCCAGATTCAAAGGGTACTTTAGAAGACAAGGCAACACATTTAGAGAATTAAATTAAAATTAATTTCATTCAAGCTACATAGGTAGATACTCGTAATACTGATAATTTTTAAATTCTGGCACCATTAAAACACCCAATCATAATTTCAACCCCCGCGGTCTTACCAAATCACATTTACTTACATCTATGTACATTAAAATTAACGTCGAGAAATTAACTGGTGCTATCCGATTTCCCTGATTCACTCTCTTCCGTGATTGTGATCATCGGTGGACTATCATAGCTACTCTCCCCTGGCGACATGTCATTTCTTAACTTCTCAAACTTTGGCGATGCGGTTTGAATAACCTCCTTCACGGTTTCATACATATCCGTTCTTATGACAGGCAGTGATGCTCGTTTTCCTTTGAGAACATCTTTTGAAGGGATATCTTCCTTGATAGTCTCCATTGCTTTTACTTCGTTTGAACCCACATCATCTTCTAGCCTCATCGGCAAACTGTCAGCTCTATTAAAACTTTTCGCAGGATTTTCTACTT
Source organism: Cecropterus lyciades (assembly GCA_002930495.1). Taxonomy (NCBI): domain Eukaryota; kingdom Metazoa; phylum Arthropoda; class Insecta; order Lepidoptera; family Hesperiidae; genus Cecropterus; species Cecropterus lyciades. Next base: position 423,575 of record MOOZ01000200.1, on the reverse strand, counting down.
TATCAGATATGGCTACAGCCACGCCGTTTTCCATTTTTCTTTCCCTCTGATCACGTATATGTTGAAGACTATACTCTCGAGCTTGCATATCAGACAGTAAAGGACCGTCACTAGAACCTTCAATGCAATACCCTGGACCCTGAAGAATATCATTACCTATTATTGAGTCTTGTTTAAAAATGGCTGCAGTTATTACAGGTCTATCGGGATCAGTTGGAGTTTTGCCAATAAGAGGTTCCTGAGAATTATCGTGAATTATCCCATCACCAACATCCTCCTTGGATACATTGTATCCAGCATATATAGGATAACCAAACGGACCCTGCTCGTATCCCATTTGGCTACTGTAAGAATAGCTGACATTATGAGAGCCAATCGAAGACATGCTTAGATCTGAAATCGATAGTCCTGTGCTCGAAAGGGCCAAAGCTTGCTTATCAAACTTCATACTACTTCTTTCACTGTCTTCTTCTATGATTTTTTTCTCTATCTCCTCTGGAACGCGGTGAATAAGCGCTTGGTTAGTAGATATCTGTGGGTCATGAGGTGGTGAATTGTGTATAGCCTTGTTATTTGGTCTGTAGGCAGCTGATTGCTGCACCTCTACTACGAATATGCCGTCGTTATCCGGAGAGTACTTCATTTTTGTCTCACGTCCGTTTTTGGTGATATCCTGAAAAACAAGTTAAACATTTTTATGAACAACAATAGAATATACTGTACATGGAATTAAGTGTACCTTGAACCTTGATAATTGCGGTTCTTTGTATATTTGAAAAAACAACATTTAATTACAACTGATATGTTATTCAGTAGATAATGAACATATGACTAATGAAATAAATGTAACGATGAAGGATAACTTATTGCCTGAGATTTCTTATTAAAAGCATTACTTAGAAGGTTCAGTCAACCATTGGGTACTTAGTCAGCAGTATCGACATTGACCCAAACCTTAAGTTAAGAAAGCAAGACATTATATTTATTCACAATGAAAACAGCACTACAAATTATGTACTAGTACAATTTAGAAGAATATAATGAAGTAAGTTTGAAAGCTAACGAACAAACATAACACATTTCTGTTCTACTTACATTTCTTTCCTCCGTTTCAACAATCAAATGGTTATTTTTTAGTGTCATGGTGAAGATGGACCCGTTGGCTGGAGGAGCATCCCGATCAACCGTGCTGTCCACGTGGACATCATCCGTAGATGTCTTCAACTGAAAATAATATATAGGCTGTCATGAGTAAATATAGTTGTAAGACGGTTAAAGACAGTGATAGGCAACTCCAGATGTAAATTATTAATTAGATAAATTTTAAAAAATTATATTTAAGTGGAACAAGTGTCCTATAAAGCAGCGGGTCCTAAAGAGTGGACCGCGGAACCCTTCCGTAGAAGGGTCTCCTGTGACCTTTCTACGCATGTCGGAGATTAAATAAATCATTTGTTGCAAGATTCATAAACGTTAAAAATATGATAAATTAAGGTTCTTAACCAATTAAAATTGGCAACCACCCTCAAACGAAACAAGAGGTCTATACTCGTTTGAACTCTATTGGAACTTACTGCCTTGGAATTGTTATAACGTCTCTATAAATAATTGGTAAGGAAAACTATTACGTCTTCCTTACAACCACTCGAAAACATAACCCAGAAGGCAAGAGGCAAAAATAACTAGCAGTGGTGTCTCTGCAACCGAATTACAAAAGTCAAACAAACTGAGTTTTAATTAACGTAGTAATTGGAAGTTATAATAAATTAACAGTTGAGTAGTCTTCATTTCAAAACTACTTTTTTAATTATTTAGTACTAGCAGTACAGTAAACATCCCGGGATAAAGTAACAGTATCATCCCGGGATAGGTAACGCCACGTCAAATATAAAGAAAGAAATATGAAAAACTAAAATTAATCTCAATTCTTAAAATTAATCATAACAATACAAATAAAATATATAAACGTTTTTTAGACCAGAAGCTCTTCACAATTTAATCACAATATGATCAATAATTTCGAAACGCATAGAGAGCAAACATACAAATATTTATTTTAGTTATATAGATTTAGTATAGAATATGGATTTAAAATTTAATACGCCATAAAATTTAATCCGACTGCGTCAGAAGGGTCATGTTTTTCGATCGTACGTATGTGTGTATGTCCATTTCTTTTACACGCACATTGTTATATCGTGACAATAAGAGTTTCAATTGAAACTTAGTAAAAATACCATTACAAAAATATAAATATTATAATACATTTCTGTTTTATGTGTTGTCAATGTTTATATAATATGTGCAATGGTTTTTTAGCTGTCAGGTTTTTAGAACTAACATTTTTAATAATGTTAATTCTTAAATTCAGTAACAACGTTGACATTACTCGTAAGATTGAACTCAACATTATCTAATATTATTTTTTGAGTCCAGCTTTTAAAATTTGTAAATTATTTATTTGACGACCCGCGTGGCGGATCGGTCACCATACCGGTCTGACACGCAGTGGGTCCCGGGTTCGATCCCCGGCCAGACAGAAATCTTAATAATGAGTTTAGGTTTCTGTTCTGGGTCTGGATGTTTGTGTATTCGTCTTTGTGTGTCCATGGCACCCACGACACAGGAGAAAATCCTACTGTGGGGCTATGAGTTTAGAAAGCGTGCGTGTGTATGTGTATTTTCCTTTCAAATTCTATAACGGTTTTTACGGGTGAGTGACATATCGACAAGCTACCACAAAGCGGTATGTTATTGAGCTTATGATGTTAACATGGCTGTTTTTGGTATGCAAAATATCGGTAAATGCATATTCTAAAAAATATTAAATCCCTTTCCTTTATATGGACTCGTACATAGCGTTACTGTCATTTATTTCGGACAGGGTTCTCAAAACCTTCGTTTTATTTATAAGCTGTTTCCAAGGGCCATAGCTATAACTTTGTAGCTAGTTCCTAAAGCGAATCCTAAAGCGACGGTTGGCGGAAAAAAAATAACTAATCTCTGCATTTTATCCTCATCCTATATTGTGGTAATAATATATTAGAATATAGTTATTACTAGCAGTACCCGCGACTTCGTTCGCGTAGACTATATTTAATCTATTCATCCATTAGACTTTTGAGATCCACTGCTGAATGTAGACTTCCTCTAATGGGGGTTTGTCAATAGTTGCCGGCTCCGGGCATGAGTGTTGGTGACAGTGGGTTTTGAGATCATCTATTTTACATCCAAAGAATTATTCGAAAGATAATCTATTTTTTATATCTTACTAAAATTTCACGCGCCTAACTTTAAAAAAGTGGAATTTCTATACAGACGGTCCCTATATTGTGGAGATATCCGTCATAGATACCCTTCTGTCACGGGGGTGACAAAGAATACCCGTGACAATCCTTTTGTCTTTCTCTATATGCTAAGTGGCGAGGCCACGGGAACAATTTTGCTTCCCGCCGCGGTTTCGCTGGCGTTGGACTTCTTATGAAATGAACTTCTCTGACTTGGAATTGAAGTTCTTGTATCAGTTGTTTTTGATCAGGGAGATAAGTCGTCATCGTTTTCTCCTTGGAGTTCGAGGGGTCTATCTTCTATAACAATATATTTTGTTTCTTTTTGAAAATAAAATAAAAATATTTTATAATAGTTAATTTATTGTTTCATATTGCTAAAATATGTCATGTTCGTTAAGAATCTATTTTAGTCGCTTATAGTTTTTTTAGGTTAAGTATAACACGGATACAAATTTTAAATTGATTATTGTACATATTGTTTGATTATACTTATATTTAGATTGTGGATAGCA
>MOOZ01000200.1:349281-365340 GCA_002930495.1 Cecropterus lyciades | reverse complement strand
CTAAGATGGAATGCCTCGGAAAAGTATATCTCCCTTACCACACCCTTCAGACCAGAACACAGCAGCGCATAACACTGCTGTTATTAAGCAGAAAAAGGTGTGGCGGTGGTGCTTCCGGAGTCGAACCACAACGAGTACTACCACCTTAAAATTTTGAAAAAATGAGACATATATTTTTACATATATGTCTCATTTTTCGTCTATTAATTAAATGTTGTGTGTGTTTTGTGAATTAATTTACTTCAATTTAATAGAAGTAACATACGAATATACAACCTACTTGATACTGGACCAATGGGTTGTTATTTAATTGGAATAATAACTAAGTTAGACAAACACTGCAGACTAAGTTAACTAGTGTGCGTCAAAATTTAACTATTTTGGATCTTCGAATCTTTCATCGCCATTCATTTTCAAACCAAACTAACTTAATAATAGGTCTTTGCCTATGAAATTGCCGTTTTTCATGAAATAAATGAAGCGTATTTTTCTGTATATATTTTTTATTTCTATTAATCAAAGTAATCACCCATACAATCAATACATCTTTGCCAACGCATTGGTAGCTTATCGATGCCCTTCTTGAAGAAATCAGCTGGACGGGAGGCAACAAATTCTTCAAAGGCATTTAGAACAATCTGAAGTTCTTCTTCAGTTTCTTCTAAATGTTACCCAAATTCTGGAAAAAGTAGAAGTCTGTAGGCGCAAGGTCTGGTGAGTACGGCGGATGATGGAGAACTTCCAACCCCAGCTCTTGTAGCTTGGAGACTGTCTGCTGCGCAGTATGAGGTCGCGCGTTGTCGAGCTGGAGCAGTGGAGCCGAAGGATTGATAAAGCTGGATGGAGACATGCGAGCTTCTCCATCATTGTGTTCAGCTATCCACAGTACACATCTGCAGTAATGCTCATCCCGTTTGTTAAGAAGCTGTGATGAGTTACACCCGCGTTAGATCACCAAACAGTGACCATCACTTTTCTAGGGGTAAGTTTTCGTTTAGGACATTGTTTGGGTGCTGAACCAGGGTCCAATAAACTTGCTGAGCGCTTACGATTGTCGAATAGGATTAATTTCTCTACACAAGTAAGAATGCGGTACAGAATTCATTCATTTGTATGCCTGTTGAGCAGTGCAAGGCACGTCTCGACGCGTACTTCGCGCTGGCGATCATTGAATTCGTGGGGTACCCATTTGTCAAGCTTTTTTACATTGCCAATTTGACGCAAATGGACCAATATTGTTTTGACGCTAACGGCGAAAGCTGCTGCTAATTCAGCCGTAGATTGAGCAGCATCAGCTTCCACAATCGCCTTTAATTCGTCATTGTCGACCAAAGTTTTCGGACGACCACGGGATTCAGAACGGAAGCGGGCAAACCAATAACGGGTGGGGCGTTCGTTTGTAGTGTTCGCTCCGTAAACGTCGTTGATGTTGCGTGTCGCTTGTGCCGCTTTGTTGCCACGACGGTATTCATACTCCATAATTACTCTAATTTTTAACGTATCCATGATGACGAAAAATGTTCGAATGCGTTGAAAACAAAACACTAACTATTAAATAAGTGACGATTTTAGAAAAAAGAATTCCATGTTTTTAAAATTAAATTAAATTTAAATTGGAATTATCAGCCAAAAAATATATTTTTATTTGAAATGTACGGTAGAACGGCAATTCCATAGGTAAAGTGATACCAAATACCAAAAGTACCCCTCCGGAGTCTATTTCGTTATTCATCCATGAACGCTAACAGATAGGAGCTCGAATAATTGAATCAGGCGCTGAATCAGGATTGCAGTATCGGTTTGGTTTTCAACCCTTTGTCAATTGATACTGTCATTTTAGGAGGCTAATGGACGTTGTGTTCGATATTTTTTCATATAGCCTGTAAAAGGAATTGATAACGTTGAAAATGTGATTACCGTCCCGAGAGCCACGAAACACTTGTTTGGCGTAAGTGACAGCGTTGAGTGAATTTTGACAAATTTCGCTACTACTTTTTGTGGCCTTATACAGTTACATATACTTATACAGTTACAAGTGTTGTTATGATTAACGCTAGCTTTAAGCCCGATACGAATAAAGCAAATATCTGGTGGCTTTCGAGAAAGTGCAACTCGTCAATTCTAAAAAAAGATATATTTCATTTTACCCGATTACATCAGAAGGATAGTAATGTTTTTCGAGCGTATGTATGTCCATTTTTTGGCATGTTGTAGAGCTCATACGGCTCGACGGATTGTGACACATGACATATCATAAGAATAGTTTCAGTTCGCAGAGTGACAAAGGTTATATATATATTTTTAAAATGGCGCCTGTAAATAGGTAAAAGGGAGTGGGGCAGGGATGAGATTTTTTCTTATCATGACAAGAAGGGTATGTAATAAAAACTAGTAAACAGACTATCTCAAAAGAATATATATTATAACAGTTTTACGTTACTATTTTGAGAAAAAAAATACAAAAAATAAAGCCGACTGCTAAATTAGTTTAAGCAGTCAGGTCTTTTGTTGTTTTTGAAATTTAACATATATTTTTTTGAAATGTAATATTCATGAAAGCCTAGGTGATTAATTATAAAAACTTTTAAGTTACTAACTACTTAAGTTTGACATGTGTAGTATTCTTAGAACTCATACAAGCCGTCGTATAGACGACGTTACTAATAGGATTTATATAAATTATATTCACTGACCCGCACATGTGTACCTCCCACACATATTTTTATAATTTTTATTATTCTCGGAGTATTCGAGAAAGGTAGGTGAGTGTATGATATATACTGAAATTATGTGAACATAGTTTTACAAACGAAATTATTTCCACACTTTGCAACAAGGCTACTCACCCAACTAGCAGCATGATGAGAAAGACAGCGAACAGCATGAGCAGCGTGATGAAGCAGGCCAGGAACAACGTCTGCAGATCTGAGAATCCTGAGAACACGGAGAGAACTACGACAGGTCACATGCCAACGGTATACGCGGGATACGCTATACAATTATGCCGGGGATAGACAAAGATTACATAAACACCCAGACCCAGAACAGAGATCCAAATTCATCATTAAGATGTCTGGCCGGGAATCGAACTCGGAACCCACGTCTCAGACCGGTATGATGACCGCTGCAAAACGGGTGCCGTCAATTTGTGGTTTTATATTGCAGAGAGACTGCCGTATTTTGGTTTTAACCTATTTAAAGTTTATTACGTTTTCTTAAAAACAGTAATGGTTTTGCCCATACATTCCACGTTTACGTTTTTGACCATACCTTACAATATACTTTGTAATGATGGGCAAAAACGTAGACAATGATTGATTTGAGGAAACGTAATAAATTCGTAATAGGTACACTTTATCCACTAACTCTTACCCAAAGGCCATGAAAGATTAGCTTCAAACATCAATCGCTCTGCGCTGTAAGTGTCAGCATTGAGCGTTCTAACCTGACTGAGAATATGTGTCTGATCTTCACAAAATTTTGCTGTAAATTATAGCGAAATTTGACAAAGTTCGCTGAAGTTTGTAGTCCCAAGCGAATGTTTTGTGGTCAAGAGAACGGTTACAAGCAAATACACAAGCGATAGTTGATGTCGACAATATCGCGTCGATACAATCGTCTCTTGACATCAGCGTTTTTTGTCCAATGTCGCGGACTGTCAGATAGATACTAATGAGCAACCATGATCGCAGATGACCGTCAGCGAGGAGCAACATCTACTATCGCTAGAGGATTAGATAATGTCTTTGGTGTGCTTCCGAGTCTTAGTCGTTAAGAGTAGCAAGACCCCTGTAGCCTATCTCTGGTATAACGAATGTACTGTTTGCGGCTAATAATATATGTCAATGGACGACAGTGCTTACCATAGAGTGGACTGCATGATCATTTGCTATCTGTCTATGTTTATCGTTTTTATTCCTTTCAAAATAACTTCCTTTCGAAGATATTTGCTATTTTTGCTGGTTATCTATAATGATAATATTAAACCGCATAGAGTTGTGGGCCCTAGACTTATACTCGTCTGATAAGCAAAGTGCTCCGGGTTTGACTCCCAGATAAGCATCTAAATGTAATGAAATGAAATGAATTTAGTTGTACTCTGGATCTAAGTCTATTAAAGGCCATCCTAACACAGCACAACAAATATTTGTTTTTGTTTCAAACTTTATTTTCGTAACAGAGTCAAATTTACCGGCTTTAAAATTCAGTGAAAATACACACTCATACACACACGTTATTTGCAACCATGTGCCAGTTAAATGACTCTATTGTTATACACCCTGAATGAATTTCCCGCTTGTTCACAGCTTTGTCCGGTGTAAACGCTTAGGGAAATGTGCCCTTATTCATTATTATTGACCAATCAAAGCTGCGAGTACACGCTGTGTGGCGCAACACATATGATCAAGCGGGCTACCCGAAGAAACGATCCTTATACTACTTATAAGGTGCTCCACACAGTGCTTCCAGGTGAATATAAAATTACAGTATTTGCTATTTAAAAATACAGTTATTTTGTACAAAATTACAGTAAATGACATTTTAAAGAATCTTGAGAGAAATTTACATTGTCGAAAAATTGGGTCGTTTACTTGGACAAATTTCCCAACCGTATATGTGCAATTTGACGACCAAATAAAAAAGGTTGTCATGTGCTTTTTATGTATATTCCTCGATTAAATTTCGAAATAAAATGTAATTATTCATTCAATAAAAAATTAATATGCTTATTTGCTTAAATGTACGTTGTTGCCAAATTCAGTAGATTCCTACACTGTATTTTTACCATTACAGTATACAGTAAAAAATACAGTAAAGTATATGCATCAGGAAGCAGAAAACACAATAGTAATCAGCTGATACAAAGTCATAACAAAACACGCTGAGTCATAATACAAAAGACGCTGATCCACAAGAGGTTCTGCCACCTTTAAGGAGGGTCAACACGACCACCTATTTCTACCTAATAATAGCAGTTTTAAGTGCTGCTGTATTCTGGTAAAAAGGGTTTGCTAAAAAAGACATATTTATCTGAGATGTTCTAACTTAGACTTTAGTAAATACGCTTGTGGTCGACCTTAAGTAAGAAGTGAGTCTTATCTGGAGTTCATCCCAAGTGTCCATGGGCAGCAGTGGCCACTAACTATCAGTTAGACTGCATACTCGTTTGCTTTTTCAACAATGCTATTCTATAATTCTCTAATGTTATGATTACGAGAACCGAGAGGATGATAACCGCTTTCTACGCTTACATATATCTGAAACTCATAAATTAGGCCATCTGAAGACTAATTGAACTTGTAATCCTCTGCTCCGCAGACCGGTTTAGTAAATATTCTTATAAATATGTTAAGTTAACTTAAGAAAATACAATAATGAGGAAAAGTATAGAATCTGTTTCTTCTAATTATACTTGAGTACTATTTTCATAAACAGTATGATCGCTAGCTAGCCTAGTCTCTCATAGTCCTGCGTGTTCTACTATGGCTTATTATAGCAATCAACTTCTCTTTTTCTTATTCAATTTTGCTTAATTCCGTTGTACCAATAAAGTAAGGCTGCTCCGCTACCGTTCACATTTGTACCAAAAACAACTCAATTCAGTGGACGATGAAAGGTGCTCCCGAGGGATTGCATACAAATTCAACTGTTTCAGGCGCACACAGACACGTTAATTTATCAAAAAGGTACGCGGGTTAGAATTGAGGATTTGAGCCGGTGTGGGATTTGAAATGAGTTAGGAAGATTTTTATCCTTAAAAAAGGTATGGTTAATAGGCTCTGGTACTCTCTTGTAATGATCATTCATACATTACCACCTGCCGCAAATTTTCCAGCCTCCGTAACTGGTAAAGAATGCTATCTTGTAACTTTTTTATAAGGGTGAAATAAATAAATAATAATTATGTATATAATTACATTTTTGGTAAGGGAAACATACTTTTCCGAGGCGTACTATCTTAGTCTTCAGAGGTAGCAACGCATCTGTGGCTAACCTTAGGTGAGGCTGTGATCTTACCTAGGGTTGCGACAGTAGCCCTCTTCCTTTCTTTCCTACATACTACAAAATAAAAAATATATAATAATAGAAGCACCGCGTGCCTAGGTATGTTAAAAAAAAATTGACAAAAAAAATGCTTGGGAAAATGATATTGAGTAATAATATATGTTTCTGTCATTAGTTACATTTCTGTCTGTCTTTTTGAAATAGTACCATATCAAAACTGCTGAATTAAATAACATGTAATATATTTATAGTCCGGACCTTGACTTATTACTTAGTCCTTTTTTATGAAAATCATGTTTTTCTCTCCCAAGTTATTACAATAAAAACTATTTTTCTAATAATTTTACTTGACCTGAAGCGTTAATAAAGTATTAGTAAGTATTTCATAAATTATTATAAGTTTTAAAATTTTGTACTTTCCTTTTTTCATAACGCAAGGAAAACCGCGAGGCACAGATAGTCAAATACCTACATTTATGTTAAAGCTTATCGGATTGAATTCACGCAAGAGATCGAGGATTTGAGCCGACCCAAAATATATTTGAATGTTTAAGTCAAGGATTTCAAACAAAAAAGCCCACTAGCAAAACAATTCTTCCTAAGGAATTAGAATATCTAGGAAAGTCACCAAATTCCCTTAGTGAATGAGAGTGTACTATGGAGTGAAGAGTATCACGTCTCCAAATGAACGAATCGCGTCCATTGACTTGAGTCTTGGGACTTGAGTGGTGCCTGAGTTTAATTAACTTTTCACACTCATAATTTTACAAAATAACTGTTAACACGTTTTTATTTGTCTTGTTAGTTCGTTAGTATGTGCGGATAAATCATGTTACTAAATTAATAAAATTAATAAAATTCAATTCCTAGCGCATTAACTGTACTGAAATTTAGCTTACACATTGGATTAGATGATGACGGTATTCTAAAAAAAATATGGCATCACAAAATGTCGGAACAATTACTTTTTAACCGACTTCAAAAAGGAAGAAATTCTCAATTCGACTGTAATTTTTATGCACCCTTATGATATGTTAAATGACTTCCATTTGTATTTCTAAAAACTGCGCTTTAGCTTGTCTATATAAATATTATAAAAAGAATTCCCCGGCCGCGTCCTTCTGTTTGTCTGAAAGCGATAAACTTGAAAACAACCAAACGGATTTTTATATGGTTTTTAACAATAGAAAGAGTGATTTCTGAGGAAGGTTTAGGTATATAATTTATTATGATTTTATGTAAATTAGCAGAAATACGGTGATAAATGTTGAAGAGGTCGCAAAAAATCTCGCCAACTGGGAGCTTTCCACGCGAACGCTACGTAAACTAGCAAAGATACAATTGAGTAATGTACTAACAAATTCAAAATCTATAAAAATGCTACAAATAAGTCCGCGATGGCATATCTCTATACTCTATACTCTTGCGGTTGACTTACAAGTCAACCGTAACAGATAACCACTTTTATGTTCAAATTTTTAATTAAAAACAATACGTTATTTTCAAAGCTATTTTCTTTAGTTCCGTATTAATCCTTATCTCAATATATTAGGTAGCTTAGGCATTTAATGCAGATTTAAATTGACCTGTACACTATATCAATCCGATGAATAGTTTTTGAGATATCGTCATTAGAAGTAATTAGCAGCGAAACATTTAAAGCTGGGCGAGCCAGCGTTCTTTCCTTGAGACGGCGAGTCCGTCCCCTCTGCGTCACTCGACGCCTTCTCATCTATACCAATATTATAAAGGAAAAAGGAAATCTTTGTATTTTTGTATGTTTTTAGTTAATAAACTTAAAAACTTCTGCAACGATTTTAATAATTCTTTCATCATTAGAATTCTACGTTATTTCAAAGTAACAAAGGCTATATTTATTACTGGAAAAAGTAAGGAATCCTTGCTAAAACTTCAGTTATGTGAACCAAGGTGTAAAAAAAAGTCTTAAAATTCTTTTCGTCGCGTACGCTGCAAAAACTATAAACGATATAACAAAAATTGTGCTACGATATTAGAGCACATATCAATATCATCATCATCTCGCGATGCTATAAGTCCAACTATTGTAGTTATGTCACTAAACCACGTTTTACATTTTAAGAGTTAAGAAAAAGCCGACCAAAATTATTAATCCTTATCCAAATAAATCATTTTATATACAAAACTGTTGCAATACCTGTAGATAACTTTTTGAATTACTAAGTCGGACATTCCATTCAGAAGATATTACGAAGTTAAGAAAATAAACACTGCCGCCGCCGCGTAATGGCCAGTATGGCCCCTCGCAAGTCAGTCGTAGCTTAGGCCTGGCTTAGATCGAGAGCTATATTATCACCGAGAAACGAGTCACTAAATGAGATAAACAAAATTATTGTGGAAAAGATACCCGATGATTTTAAATGTTACAAATCGATTGACAGCGTGTATAATGTCGAAGAACAAGTACTACGCCGCACCCAGAAGAATTTTTAAATTCTCAATCCTGCCGGCTTGCCATCGCACGAATTAAAATTGAAAGTTGGTACTCCCATTATACTTTTGAGAAATTGAAGCCCTCCTAATATGTGTAATAGCACAATACTTTTGATATAAGATTGGACCATGTGACAACGTGATTGTAGCAACAATCATCACCGGCCCCGTTTGCCCTTACAATAAATGAATCCCAGGGACAAACTTTCTCGATGCTCACGCATACTATGCATCGACCTAAGAAAAAAGTGTTTTTCTCATGAGCATATGAGCCTTTTATACGTCGTTCTTTCTCGAGTAGGATCACATGAAAATCAATATTTTTATTGCTACCTACATTAACACTAATTAACACTCTCAACATAGTCTAACGTGATGCATTTTCATAAATAAAGCTTGCATAAAATGTAAGTAAAAGAATGTAAAAAATAACTAAAGTTGTAGACTGTAATAGAATTCTTTGTTTTTAAATTTTGAATATTGAAACAATTCCAGTCAGGGACATTGTAAGTAGCATAATTATTTTAAGAAATATATACTCTTTTAAATCTACAAAATTTTATTTACTAAAGCAATAAAATATAAAAAGATGTACCAAAAAGGTAAACACATAAAAAAATACCCAGGTGCGAGTCTTACTCGCGCACGAAGAGTTCCACCATTATCTGTTTATATATTTATCCACGCGTGCAGATGTAAAACCGAGAAGTAAAAACACGAGAGACTGTATTGCCTACATTAGCTTGCTTGGCTCTGTGTGCATTCGCAAATTTTAGCTGCTTATTAGTTGATTTAATAAAACATTTCGTTAAAATTGGTGAATATGTAAACAATCTGTTTCAAGTAAATCAAGGGCAGTTGTAAAATTTGAGAAATGCTAGGACCTGAGTTTATGTAATATAGAAAACGATGTACCTAAGTTCTACGATGGCACTTTTTTAAGCGCAGGTGAAACCGCAGGGATCTGCTACTACTTTAAAATTTATTTTAAAACAAAATAATTAATGATTTGTAATCATGTGTTGACGAAAATATCTTAAAATATATTTATTACTAGCAGACCCGTGCCCACTTCGTTGAGCTTTAAAAAAATGTTCGTGCGGTTCTCAGTACTAAATGTTAAGATTTATTACCCAACCGCTAAAAGGAGGGTTATGTTTTTAATTCGTTTGTATGTACATATGTATCAATTTGCATGACAAATAGACGAAATATGTATATACATATTTCGTATATGTAAAATCTTAGTGTACCTATTTGTTAACTTTCAAGTGAATACTAAAATTATTATGATTATTTTAATTGGTCAAAACTTCTTTGTATACAATATTTGTGTGCAAATTTTATTGAAAACCGTTCAGTATAGGAGTTCATAGCAGATAAACAACGTGACACGTAACTTGTATAGATATAAGATATTCTATCTTTCAATTTGGATCAAACTGCTTACGGTGTGCAAATTTGATTCAAATCGGTTCAGTAGTTCCAGAGTTTACTCCGGATAAACAACGTGACACGTAATTTATATATATCAAGATTATTAATGATAACAAATATGCATTTCTATATTAGCAATATCATCATCTCTCGTCTCAAATTCACACGCTGTTGTTACATACAATAATTTAAATTAAAAATTCAACACATTTGTTAAAGCAGGAATGGAATGGAACCCTTATTTATTTGATTGGGGTACCGTAATGAGATTGTTAGGACCGATTAATCGGAATTCGAGGGTATAAAAACATTCCGAGACCCGCATTTCATTCAGTATTTGTAATGTCAGGAATTTGTGTTTACTCGCCGAGTTCCTAATACCTCGGTAGATTTACCGTTAGTAAAATGGAATATCATCAAATATGGTCAAAGAACTTATTCATTAATTTGTATACCAAACGAGCAATCCAATGATAAGCTAGAGTAGCAACGCAATTTAACTGAAGTTAATCACAGATGCGTTGCCACTCCTAAGTATTGAGATGGTCGCCTCGTATTTAGGTCAGCAGGCAACCACATCCTTCCACCGAAACGTAAGAACTACTTCACGCTAGAAATAGGTGTAACGGTGGTACATCCGCCGGTCGAAGCATGTATGTTCTACAACCATTGTAAGAAGAATAACGATATACAGAAAAAAAGGTCTCCGCATACGAGACCAAATAACTGTTTTAAGCCTGTGTGGATGTTCAAAATATTGTCTAGTCCATTTTCTTAATACATGAAAACATTTTAACTCATCAACTTTTTCATTCAGTTGCATATTTTTCATTTAATTTACATGCTGAATGAAAGAAAATGTAACATTTAACAGCGGAAGCAGCGCTCAAGGAACAATTTCACCGCATTCAAATGCTAAAATAATCGCTTTAAACTTTTCACTAAACGGTTCGGAGAATATTCCATTACAATGTTCAAGTGAGTGAAACGGTCACAATGAAGTTCGAAGCCCGCATGAGTGGGAAACTTCCTAACTCTATTTAATCTAGCTTAGTAACAGAGTTATAACCATAGAGTTATGTTTGCTAAACGTCGGGTTTTAACAAGCAAAAGTTTACCTCGAAGTCAGATACAAATTGGTCAAGGAAGGTTAATATATTTTAGAATATTATGGCGGAATTGATACATTTTAATATGTTCTGATTCTTTTTTCCGATATTTTGACCTAGTTACGTACATGGATGTAGTCAGGGCAAAATTAAATTATTAACTACGATATTAAAGGAATACTTTATGTTATATAATTTGATGTTAAATATTCAAGGTTTTGTGTGATTACAATATCTGCATTATATACTACAATTCACTTTAAAACAGTAGGTACGTTTTTTAGTTTAAAGCGTGTGGCAAAATAGTTTTTTTTTTGGTAAACTGAGATACTCATAGCAAAAGATCATGTATTCCATCCATAGACATCTATTTTCTACCTAGACCAGAATCAAAATCCTGTCTTTGGCCTTCACAGGCACTTTGCTACTCCTAAAGTCTAAGCATGAGTTACTAAATTAAGAATCTACCCACTCGAATACAGCAGCGCTTGATACTGCCTTTATAGTGTAAAATATGTCTGTGGTGATTCCACAGTGGAACTCGAAAATGTTAAACCAACTTAAAAATTCAATTTAAAAGCAATCTTTATGATTTTCTATACAGGAATATACTGCTTTGTTACCTTTACCCGATTATACTCACTTGTGTCCGGCGCCAGGTCGTTATCCACCTCGTGGCCCGTTATATTCCCCAGATTATAAGCACTTTTGTTCTCGTTAATTTTTGACGGCTTTAAAACCTCTACTAACTCTACATAGTCCACTTTCCTTAGCACATCACTAGTGTTCCTATCCACCTTGTCTAAATTATTATCACTGAATCCGTTGTCTTTCGTGAAGTTCCGATTCGCTACATCACTTTCGTTGATCTTTCCTGCAATGAGGAATTCGAAGCGCGGTGCTTCGACAAATTCCGAGTCTGATTTAAAAAGTATATCAGTCAGATTCTCTTCACGGTCTGACTCAGAATCCATCATTTGGTCTAGAAGTGGGCTTGATATGTTTAACTGTTTCTCGAAAGCTATCGCGTCGTCTTTAGGAATACCCAATACACTTATCTGTTCTTTCATAGTCTTCTTAGATAGCGCCTCGTCCCTATCTTGCTCGGCATTCACGATAGCTTCCATTTGAGTGTCTGAGTTTTTATTCATTTCTTCGATGGTCTCTTCTTCACTAGCAACTATTAGTGTATCAGAATTAGAATTAACGGGTATGCTAAATGTGCTATTGTTATTAGAGAAGTCCATAATGATATCAGTTACATTTCCACCGGAGTACGGTCGAGCTTGCACTATGTCGGCGGAAAGAAGCGAGTTCAAGAGGAAGAACATGAGTTTTAATTTGACGTTCGTCATTTTTGTGCTGAATCTAAAGTTTCATTGTTAGTCAATTACTCGAGCGTTCTCGGAAATTCTCATTTTATTCTCGTTCCTTCACTCCGGGGCTTCGTTATCGACCTGCGAACAAAGTAAACTATTAACTATCGAAGTTTCGTGTAATCTGATTTTAAAAGAGTTCGTAGAAAAGCGACATCTCGCTTTAATTTTTTTGATGTTTAAAGTTTGTGAACTTCGCCTGTTCAGAGCGATAACTGAATTTTAAAATTTAACAGTAAGTACTGTTTACATTACAACTTAAATTGTTTTATGTTAATGATTTATGATAATAAGCGTTTTTTAAGAGTTTACAAAACATTGGTATTGTTCAAATGCTGACAGGTAAATCCGGCATAAAATGATATTTGGGACGGGGATAAAGCTTTAGTTTAATAAATTTGAAATATAAATCATGGCTTGAAGCTCCTTTGGCGATGACGCAACGGCGAGCTTTTCGCTACGTCACATGAAAGCTCCATTCAAGCCTCGGCAATCTGTCACCGTTATATCGCCGTCAATATTTTCGTTGCCTGGCAGTGTTCTAAAAATTTTTGTACTTTTTCCGACACACAACAAAAAGAATATGTGCGAAGTTCAACTGATTGGACGCGTTCTACAGATTTTGTATACGAAAACATTTATTCGAAAACGTAGATTTTTCAAGGCCACATATCTAAAAATCTACATACTTTTTTTAGTCTTATGTTCTAAGAACGCATTTTTAATAAATATAAAGAGATTGAAATGACTGAACCCTGCAGATCGGACATAATTTCATGATCTCTTTTGTAAATCTTATATTATATCGTTTCAAATGTATGAGCTATCTCCTAACTGAACAATATAGTGAAGAGTTTATAGTTTCTTGCTAATCTTTTCGAACCGATAGTAGTCTTACTAATAATAAAGAGGAAAGTTTTAGAGGATGTTTGTATATTTTTTACTCAATCATACAAAAACGACTGATCGTATTTCACTGAAATTTGACGCACAGATAGTTTATGGCCTGGATTAACACATGGGATACTCATTACGGTGGAAAACGTTTTCAAAGCGGGTGAAGCCGCGGAAATAAGCTAGTGTTACATAAAAATATTAAGAGTCACAAAATTATAAATACATATTATTTCATTTCAAATACTAAAAGCAGTGCCTTTGTAGTAAAGTACACATCTTGGTTAAATATATAGTTTTCTTTAACTATACGCTCATAAAAGCAAAAACGTAGACTTTACCGCCCGCTTTACGAAACGATGCAGAAAACCGGAACGCTAGAGAGAAACGAACCAAACGGTACCGATAGTGATTTACACTAACATTTTCCAGATAAAACTAATCCAATTTTACGTGTGCTTTCCGCTTTGCGATGTTCCGTCCTTATGTCATGAAACGGACAGGAATCAACTTTTTATTTGCGGATTATGTAACTTTTACTTAATACTAGATTATTCCCGCGACTCCGTTTTGGTCACGTAGTCATAAACTATCTGTTAAAACTAACCAGTAGTTTTTAAGTGAAAGACTAACGAACACACATACAGGATGTATGTGTAGCAAAGTAACTGTTGCCGACCTTAGATAGGACTATCTAAGGTCGGCAACAGATATTTTGCTACCCCTGAGGAATATGAACACCTCAAATTAGGTCGACCACACCTATCATACCAGAACACAGCGATGCTTAACTGTTGTTATTAGGCAGAAAAACTGTGGCATTGGAGCCTCTGGAGGAAAACCACGAAAAGTTTTCACGCTTGTACGCTTAAACCAAAAATATTTAAAAATTCGCATAAATTCGATTAAGCTCTAATTTAAATATATTACCGACACAGTTATCCAATCCCTCGTTTAAATTGTCGTTGGCCAGTTTCATCCCTTTGTAACCGGCAAAACAGTAAAACCCAATATAACTTTTATTCGCCAGGTACAAACTCCGAACAGAAAATTTGATTTCATAGCACTATGTTGGTTTTATTTGGCATACTTCCAGCTAGCGAATTTTCATCGAAACTTTTCAAAAATCGTAGAATGGAAACCGTAAACGTGGTTTTTTAGAACTTTTAAAGTCTTATTTTACAAGCATCTGGAATTGCAACGACTCCATTTATTCTGACTTTTTGTTGTGGTTACTACGATCGTGACTAATATCTGATAAGTTTTATATTTTTAGCCTCAGACGTAAAAAGAGGGCTGTTATAAGTTTGACTGTTATGTTTGTCTGTCTGCCTGTCTGTCCGTCTGAGTGTCTTTCTGTGGAAACGTAGCTCCTAAACGAGTGAACAGATTTGGATGCGTTTTCGAATCGATTCGATTCAGTCAGTTACTAAATATGGTAGATAAAATTGGGAAGAAATAATCGAATATTGTCAAATATATCCATGTGAGGTAACAAATGAAAGTGCATGACGAGTATACTATAATTAAACATTTTTCATCAAAGTTGGTTGAGCCATTTAGAAGGTATGAGGGTGAGAATGGGGATGAATAATCAAATATCGTCAAATATACCCAAGTAGCGTATCAAATGAAAAAAATGACGTATACATACAGTATACAGAAACTGTCAATTCTATTGAATCGGTCGTAGTGATAAAAGCTATGGTATGTGAAATGTTAAATATTGAACGCATACCAAATACATCATCTCATCATATACATCAACTTATATTTGATGTGATTTATACAGATATATATATGCAGACAAATATCTAAACATACAATACCAAATGTAGTTACAAATTTTTGAAATAAAATGAAATTAAACAAACCCCCAACGCTATAAAGATAAGTGGGCAACCATTTAAAAAGTCAAGCCGCGACGTATGGTTTTGATGGATGTTAAGCAACAAACATCCATCAGAACCATCGACTTTATAATATTACTAAGATCAATTATCAAATCAATTACCTTACATCAACAAAATACCATGCAAATACTGAGATTGCAGGTTACTGATGCTCAAAAAGTTCTGTAAAGTATCTGCATCAAATAAAATCCATAGTGATAGCCCTGTTATTTGATCAGCTACAAACCAGTATAAGTTAGGTTGGCATAAGAAATCTTGAAAAACTTGCACGTTTAGTAATGAGTTTACATTGATAACATATACAACTTTTTAGCCCGAAAACCATCAGGGTTCCTGACCCACCTTCATAGAAAAGTTTACTGATTACAAACGCAACTCAGAATATATTTAGAATTTCTGTATGGTTAAATCAAACACCACCCATGACAAATACCCACGGGAGCAGAAGCTTATAATCTTATCATCCCATAAATATTTTATATTACAGTAAAAGCAATCCTTTTAAAGATATAAGTATTATAGTTCAAAGGTTATCTCTACCTCCGAGTGGCGTGCAACTGACAGATAACGATCCCCACCCCCTCGAGAAAATCGTCGATCGAGTGCATTCGAGGACGCCTTTGATTTCTTTAAGCTTATAATAATTTTTCAGGTTTTTAATTTCCTACCCTTAATAACCTCTAGTTTTTGCAGTCAAACTTCTTAAGAATCGTTGTGGTCGAAACTCGATGATATGAAAATGCGTCGCGATACAGTAACAAATACATACATGTATAGGATTAAGTCAGCGAGAGAATGAAATAGAATACATTAAACTCCCGTATCTCCCTTATCACACAACTAGCTGTGCCC
>MOOZ01000200.1:309920-333823 GCA_002930495.1 Cecropterus lyciades | reverse complement strand
TGAAGTTGCTTACAGATGTCCATGGGCGGCAGTAACCACTTACCATCAGGTGGACTGCATGCTCGTTTACTACTTCAATCTTATATAAAGAAAAATCGTTTAAGTTTTCTTTACATTACAATGTACATTGCAATGTATGAATGTATTAAACGCCCCCCCGATTATTACTGCCTAATAGCATTGTGCACTGTTGTGTTCTGGTCTGAAGGGTGTGGTAAGGGAGATATACCTTTCCGAGGCATTCCATCTTAGTCCTCAGGGGTAGCAACGCATCTATGGCTAACCATAGGCGAGATTTGATCTTACCTAGGGTTGATTACAGATGTCCAAGGGCGGCAGTAGCCACTTACCAATCAGGTGGGCTGCATGCTCGTTTGCTACTATCCATATTATAAAAAAAAAAGGCCACCCACCCCCTTACATAAACGTCGTAGAGATTGACTATCCGTTTTCGAAAATCATAAAGTTAAAACACAAGCATCAGGTGTCCATTATGGTCGTTTTCTGCTTTATTGCAAATATAACACAAGTGATATACGGTTATCTGGATAAGGAAAACGAAGCGAGTGAAAACATGGCATAGTGAAAAATAATAACATTTTTACCCACTTCAGCAGAGAAGTATTTTAATGCGTTAATATAAATAAAATTATACAATACCACACATTTAGTGCAACATACACATTAATTGTTATTATTTTTATTCCTAATACATTCACGTCACAACCTGTCAATACGTTTGTACAAATATAAAACATACATACATACGCTCGAAAGACATTACTCTCTTTCTGACGGGTAAAAATACAGTACAACTCGACGTTAAATTGAGCGTATCTAGAACAGACAGTATTTTTGCCACTAAATGACTGAATCAGGTCGCGTGTGACGACCCGTCTGACCTAGCGCAGCGTGAGTATCACACTGCTCCTATCTAATACAGTTCAGAAAAGGTTTATACTCCTAATTTATTCAGAATTCTTAATAAAAAAGTTTAGTTTTAATGAAGTGGTTTATTTTTTAGCTGATGTGGGTCATCAGCTAAAAAAGTAGCATCGTGGCCGCTCCGCCATTCATCATCATCATACCAGTCTGATGCACAATAAATTCCGGGTTAGACCCGGCCTGACAGATTTCTGAATGATGAATTGAGTTATTTTCTTGGCCTGGACATATTAGGATCCTAGCCTTTTTAAATTAAATTTGTTTGTACATGCATACCGTGTCACCTAAGCCACCGTGTCCAAATGTTTGGGTAGTGTAATTTTTTCTCGATACTATTTGATTAAGACAGTCATCAACTTAGAAGATTCTTGTAGAAGGGGCTGATTTTTTTTCCGTGATCATTACATTAGTTTTAATGCAATTTTACTGAATATTATTTTAAAGTATTATTATAACGGATTTCATACATTTGAATATATAACCGATATTCACGATAAGCACGATAAGCGATTTCACTACTTTATTACATTACATATTACAAAAATTTTGTCTGTGTTAAATATGCTTAGGCAACGATAACTGTCTACTTCCCATAAGATAACCCATCGACCTTATATCTAGATTTTAAAACGCGACAAAAAAACTAAAAATACATCTAGCATATGGCTAAACATCTGTACAACTATTTGGTTATGCTATAGACATCTATTGTAAAATTATTCATATTAGTGCGCTATCGTGCAAATATACGTGATTAAGATCGGCCATAACATTCTAGAGCGAATCTGGCGCGATGAATACATCGCATTTATTTTAAACAATGGCCCAATAGTAACATCGACTCATCATTAATCCTAAAATACTTCGAATTCAATTCCAATTCAGTCCCAGTTAGTTAAGCAATTCAGTAAAATAGCAATAATCAATTCGTAATCACGATGCGTCATAATCTCGATCGCTATAAGAGTACTGAAAATTTGACAATTGTAGTTATTTCAAAACAAATCACTGACTTGTTTCAGAAAAAGAACACTTTTTAAAATCACATTCGCGAAAGACATATATCTTTCACAAATGTGATATTAAAAAGTGTATTTAGAAGTGTAACTTCAGCACAATTAATTAATGAACTATGTTGTAAGTATATATTGTAAAATTATTCATATTAGTGCGCTACTATGCAAATATATGCGATGAGGAACGGCCATAACACTCCAAAGTGAATTTAGCGCGATGAATACATTGTATTGTGAACTAGTACTAAAGGAACCGTGTCCTAAGTCTCGTACTTAGGACACGGTTCCTTACTTTCTTTCCTTTATTACATTTCTTAGAAACAATCACTGTTTCCGTTTTCGCCCAAACGTTGTGCATTACACGATTACGTTACCGTTTTCGCCCATACCTAGCAATAATGGACAAAAACGTAAACAATCATTGTTTTGAGAAATTGTAATAAAATCATACTAAGGATATAGTGGGGTAGTAGTGACCACATCGATTTACCATACTGGCGGCCCGGAACTTGATTTCCTAATCCCTATACTATACATCATAATCTCGATCGCTACCAAAGGACTGATAATATGACAAGTGAAATTGTGCAAATCAAATTCGGATTTCGAGACTAATCCCAGAAACGTATCGTACCAGTGAAGGGGAGAGCAATCTTTTAGATAAAGTTCCTTTTTAGGACTGGCATAATCTGGTATCTTGCAGACCTTATTTCTTTTTTGTCCTCAACATGTTTTATAAATACACGTTTGTAAAATCACTTTTGTGAAATATTAACCTTTTTTCCGCTAATCTATTCTCAGAGAGCGGCAAATTTCACTTTCATCTCGGGCGGTGCGAACACGCACACCACTGCTAATCCCTTTACAAAATTAAAATGTATATAATGTCAAAATTCCACACACGCAACAGTACATCTCATCTCCACTCAGTACGGCGCCACTCTCTACGTTTAGAGAATACAAATTTCATATTACAACACCGATTGAGCTTTCGGGATTAAGTTTAAAGACGCAGCACAGCATTTAGAGGGATTTGCATGTCTGGTTACTTAGATAATTGTTTTGTATAGGTCACTGACCTAACAATATACTTACTATTCGAGCGTAGACACTTCTCTAATTGAATTACTTACGAAACGCGCTACAGCCCAAAACCAACCACAACCAACCGCTTGACGGATTATGACATATCATTAGAATCGTTCCAGTTTGCAGAGTGACATACGTTATATAATTTAAATTAAAAAGGCAAATGACATATAGCCACGTGGCCACCACGAAACTGTGGTTTTGACGTGACTACGATACCTACTTGTAAACATTAAATTAATAAGAAAAAATAATGTCTAATACGCACATAATAGGCACATGGGCCGCCCACATCGCTCAAAGGACCGATAAGCGATAGGGAAGAAAAGTCCTCGAGGAGCACAGATGGCCCTCCGACCAGGAGAACCGATTACCTAAAGAAGGCAACGGGTAACCGTTGGATTCAGAAGGCACAGGACCGGTCGCAGTGGTGCCATCTAGGGGAGGCCTATGTCAAGCAGTGGATCCAGAAAGGCTTACAATTGCGAAAATTTAAAGAGGTGTTAACGCCGTACTTCCAGATTGTACCCGTAGACCGTGTACACCCGTACCCAGCATTGGAACAGTAAATGGATTGCCAACGACATAACCATAATTCCGAGAGAAACTCTATCATCAAGAAACATAATAGAGCGCATCATTAAACTTCGACATTGGGTTAAACCATTAATCAATGGGTTAACGACCCTCTAAGCTAGTTACGAAGATGGAACGGGTCTTAATAACTCCTTAATAAACGATTGCTAACGGCCATTCAACATGTCACAAGTAATGTTTAGGACGATAAGTAATATTGATTTTATGTTTGCTGCATAGGCCATAAAGTTACCATGATTACACGACACGGATACACGGTTCCAGATTCGATCCTGAATCAGATATACTTTTTTTTATACCTCACTATAATCTCTGTCTTGCAAACCCCAACAAGTACTATGTACAATATGAGATATAAACGGTTTTGGGTACGATCTTATCAAACTGCAAAATGATAGCAATCCTTTTTATATTCAACAATAGACCCTCTCTCTTCCTATAACTAGAACTAGTGGCCTCCACAAGATTCTCTCATACGGATTACCTCTCCGATAACGGATTGTCCCACTGCTGGGCACAGGTCTTCGCTCAGATTGTGAGAGTTTCAGGCCATAGTCCACCGCGCTGTTCAAGTGCGAATTGGTATACTTCACACACCTTTGAGAACTTTTTAAAAGAACACTCAGGTGTGTAGATTTCCGCACGATGGTTTCCTTCACTGTAACGCAGAGATAATTAACTTATAATACCTACATCATTTATCATCATAGAAAAATCAATGGTATCCTAGTCAAAGAAGCCTAGTTTGAACCATTCCGGTATCACTGCTAATATACGGATTAGTGAAGCTTTTTCATAAATAAATCCAGCGGGGATGCAGGCAAGCTCTTCCTGTTAGAAAGCAATCACCATCCTCTATGGATATTTGTAGTAGAGGATCGCCATTGAATAATCGGCATTAAAAAAGAGCTCTTTTTGGATATTTCTATAAAGACCCAAATTACGAATTCATGACGCGTTAACAATAACATTAGGTCGGTTTGGTCGTATTCAGATGCAAGCGACTTCGACAATGACCAATTTAAACTTGAGATTCACAGAATATATGTATGTACGAATTATTTAAAAATAAAAGTTTGCAATACAGTTTTTTTACAAGATTGACATAGCAAATGAACATGCAGTCGACCTCATGGTAACTGCCACCCATCATCTGTAGGCAACTTCATACAGAACAAGGATTTTGTCTGCAAGTCAATAACAGGTACATTGCTACTCCAGACCTGATACGAAAGTGAGCTACTAATCAAACCTTTCCACCAAAACGCAAGAACCGCTTCACGCTATAATTTTTTTGTGACGGTGGTACCACCCCGGTCTAACGATATTAATTCTACGATCTTGCAAGAAAAAAATATTTCATCTCATTCGAGTATATTAGTGATTACGTCATTAACTATCTATGTACCAAATTTCAGCGAAATCCGACCAGGATATTTGGCGTGAAAGAGTAACAAACACAAACTTTCGCATTTATTATATTAGTAATATTTTCGAACTTTTAAGTTATTTTAAAATCCATCTCTAGTTAGTCATCGTTATTTTTAACTAAAAATTAATTCTTAATTTTACAATTATAGATTGAATAATATTAATAATGACTAGCACACATAATACACAGATAGACGTCAACACAACAGCGTCCGTCATCGATCTTCCAGCAATGTAGGCCATATGTTCCTACGAGTATTAGATTAGCCGTTTCATGAGTATCAATTCACAGCTCGAATTCAGTTTAAACACTGATTGTACGAATATACCTAACGAATCTAACTCTAAGGCCAGGAATTTAACTTAAGGATTTAATTAAGGGCCAAAAACTCGGATTATTGTAATCCATGTTTCAGGTTCAGCAGTTCTTCGATAGGTGATGATGGTGTTGATGCCATTTTTTCTATATCTTTCGTGGCCTATTTATCTAAAGCTGTAGCTTATTTGAAATATCAGCAATATAATGGCCTGTCAGTTTTTACATGACTGACCGGTTATATGTGCTTACATGTGATAATGGCCAATTCCGTCAAAAGCTTTTATTGAAATAAAACGCCAACAACATACTCATAAATACATGAGTGACCTCTATCCCATGTTATCATGACAATTTCTATTATTTAAAGGTAACGTTACTCGTAGGCTTGTGTTTATGTAATAATTACAAATGATTCATTTAATATAACAAAGATATGTTTCCCTATTTACAACATGACCTAATAACGTTAATTGGATCTTAAGGTAATAGGTTAAGGTCAATTGAATTACACACGCCCATTGTTTAAAAAAATGGGCGTGTGTAATTCAAACACTACGGAAGTGAAAGCTAATAATAGACATGTTTTTTCGATAATTCATTAAATAATCACTGCAGCTCATATTCGGACATTTTATATCGCATATACCAAACTTGTGCTCTTATACAAGCTACGAAGTAAAATCGTGATTCAGAAAGGGGTACACAGCTATCTAATTGTAGCGCCGACAAATGCTTACGCATTTTCGTTTCATCGTCGTTTCAAAACACGATTCTTAAGAAGTTTAACTTCAAAAAGATCAGTTCCCGAATAATATTCTACATACATATACATTTATTTGACGACCCGCATGGCGGAGCGGTCCATACCGGTATGACACGCAGTGGGTCCCGGGTTCGATCCCCGGCCAGACAGACAACTGAATGATGAGTTTAGATTTCTGTTCTGGGTCTGGGTGTTTGTGTATTCGTCTTTGTGTGTCCATGGCACCCACGATACAGAAGAAAATCCTACTGTGGGGCTATGAGTGTAGAAAGCGTTAATGTTTATGTTATAATTTATGAATGATTTCAGTACCAAATCTAGTACATCATACATATGTACATTACAAAAACCAACTGTCCAACAAATATTCTGTTTGAACTGACATAACGTAATTAACAAATTCGCAACATGGTTTATGGAATATCAAAAACGGATAGTTGCACGCATGACGGCTACAGACTAAACTTGTTACTGGGGGATAAAATATTCCGCCAGCTTCCAAACAAAATATGGATATATTCAGCACTAATCCGCTCATAACTTTGTTTACATTTTTATTTTCCAGTATATTATTTTTGGCTACGGACATCAGTAACCTTACCTTATACGAGTCTATTACGTTTTCTAAAAAGTCATTGTTTACGTTATGGTTGTGTATGGGCGATACATTGCTATGTAGATGACACATCTACCAAGTGGTAGTAACTGTATAGTTCGACCGGGGAGGTACACCTATTTCTATCGTAAAGCAGTTTTTTTTTTTTATTTATAGTATGGAAGTAGCAAACGAGCACGCAGCACGTTGCTAGTTCAATCTTATATACTGGAAAAACGTTTACGTTTAAGTTTTCGCCTGTATTATTATGTGTGTATGTATTAAACGGTGATCGTTTTAACGAAACGTAATAAACTCGTATTAAGAGCACAAACAAAACTATCGACTGCGTCCGAAACGGTCGTCAAACATCGGAAACTTTGAACGCAATTATCAATTATTAATTGAAAATTATCAACCCCGTCCTAAACAGACACAACTAAGTGCAGCAAAATGGAAAGGACTCAAACTTTGACGATACTCTTCAAAGATGGTAGAACTCTCTACAGTTCAACTGAGGAAGCACCTCCGTCACACGTATTTCTGCCTAATAACAGCAGTGTTATGCGCTGCTTGTTCTGGTTTGAAGTATGTGGTACGGTAATAGAAAGAAAGAAGGAAAGAAATAATTTATTCATAATGCGTACACAACCACACTGTTAAAGACATAGTAATAATGTACCTACAACTATCATTACATACATGAGTGGTATACATCACGAAACGGGTCTTCTCAGCATTATGCTAGTTGACTGCTTTCAGCCAGCGCTGGTCTTCCGAAGGACCCGGATGGTGAGGTCACGACAGTACAAACCAAGATAGTGCTATACAACAGTAACAGTACAATCAAAATACATCTGATAAAACTAGAAGAGCGACGTATATATATATATATATATATATACACACACAAATTTACACACACAACACATTCATATATAAAGCAAAACATTAATATTATTATGGCTGTATGACATATTGTATCAATATCAATAATTATTTTATCTGCGATGACATATTTTGTTTCAATATGTCATCGCATTTAAAAACCTTAATACTTCTCCGAAACTTTCCAACTCAGTCCTCAAAAGAAGCAACGCATCTTTAGCTATCTTCAGAATATAAGAAATACTCTGATCTTATCTGGGGTTGATAACAGACGTTCGTGGGCAGCAGTGACCACATGCAAGCTAGTTTGCTATTTCCATACATTAAAGAAAAGAAACAAGACAGTCGATCACGTCCGAAGCGGACACCAAAACTATGAAACAGTAAGTGCAATAATCCAAGGTAGAATGATTACAGTTCGACTGGGAACGTACTACCATCATATCAAGGTATAATTTATACCGTGAAGCAGTTTTGCATTTCGGTGGAAAGGTGAAGTTACTGGCTCAGTTTCATATAAAGCGAACATTTTAATCTTCGCGAGTGACAACGCATTTATGATTGACTTTAGATAAAACTCCTGTAGGTACTGAGCAAGTTGCTTACAGATGTCCATTGACGACAGTGGCCACTTACTATGAAGTAGATTGTAAATTTGATGGGGGTAGAACTCTTTGTGGTTCCACTCCGGAAGTACCACCGCAGCACCTAATTCTGCTTCATAACAGCAGTGTTATGCGTTGTTGTGTTCTAGTCTGAAGGGTGTGGTAAGGGAGATACTTTTCCGAGACATTCCGTCTTAGTCCTCATGGGTAGCAACGCATCTGTGGCTAACCTTAGGTGAGACTTTGATCTTATCTAGGGTTGATTACAGATGTCCATGGGCGGCAGTAGCCTCTTACCATCAGGTGGGCTGCAGGCTCGTCTGCTTCCATACTATAAAAAAAGAAAAAAGTAGAGTGACCAGTGTACCAAGAATAATAATGATAATAATTAATGCAAAATACAACGACGCTACGCTATGTTTTGTAAATACCTACATGTATACCCAACCTACTTTTAAATTATACCATGAACTACTACGCTATGAGTACATTGAATGTAAGGAACTCACTGCAGTACTGCAATATGAATACGGGGAAACGTTCATATTACATTTTACAACGCTTGTTTAAGAATTTCATTTGCGAATGTGGGTCTCTGTGCATCTTTGTATTTGAAAACATTATATGCACTTTTCATATTATACTAGTTCTGGCTCTTGAAGGAGCTTTCTTATGTAATAACGAATACTTTGTAGTTGTAAACGAGGTTGCATGGGTTCAAGTAGGTAATATTAGTTTGTGTAGTAGACTGCAGAGGTCGGTCGGTAAGATTTTCAAAGTAAAAATTTTCACACATATTTTGAACCCAAAGTTGCAATCAACCCCTTGATATTACTTTATTGTTTAAATTATCAATAATTACATACTTAATTAAATACTTAATTTATTGTAAATAATCCGATTTTAATAAATTATAGCCTTCCTCAAAAAATGGCCTATCTCATTCAAAAAGATTTAGCCAAACTCGCCAGATTAACGCAATAGACATAAAAACAAACTCTACCGCTTTATATGAAATACGGCCCCGAGACATGACTTTTACTCAAAGATACATATATCTCTCGTCAGCCTATTACTAACTGGGCACGCGTTTTTCTTGAAAACGAAAGATTTTTAGGCCTTTAAGAACGTATTTTAAAGAACTCTCTGATTAGTAGGTTTCCTCAAAATGTTTTCCTTCGCCGGAAAGCATTGACAATTAATTTCTAATCAGCACATCATGCAGAAATTTGATTCGAACCTCGGAAACTTGATTGAAATGCCGAGTTTCAATTATCACTGCACATATATATTTTTAGGCAAAAGTTCAAGATTAAACCAGCCGACAAACGTAACGTACAAACATATGTAGTTGTACTGGCAACAGAACAACTCTACTCACATATTTATGACGCATCGCAAAGAAGCTACGATCTTAAATCACACCCCTTTCCAACACAGATGCAAACTTTCTTCCGACAAAATTCGTCGAAGTAAAAGTGGAATTTCAAGTTGCTTGTACTCTATGTGGTTTTAATTAGATTGCAGTATAGCATATATTAATATTTAAAATGGTAAGTCAGACACTTTTTCCCGTAACCTTTTGAAGTTTTGGTTTTAAGCCTCGTAACCTTTTGAAATAAGCAACTATTTATCCTCGAAACACACCGTATTGATTACTTGACCTGAACTCTGTTTTTTATAAAATTAAGGTAGCAAACGAGCATACAGACCACTCATCAAATGGACACTACGCTCGCAAGTAGCTACTGCCCCTATGGACATATGTAACCTCAGGTAAGAATAGTCTTACCTGTGGCTGTCCACAGATGTATTCCTACCCAGAGAATTAAGTTGCAACACCACGACAAGCATATCTCTATTTCACCCTTTAAAGCTGAATATAGTAACGTCTGACACTGTAAGTTTTGAGCAGAAATGGGTGTGGCGATAGCGTAGAGTTACAAACTGTTCTACCACCATTATAAGAAAGCCTCCTTTGAAAACCAAACATTAATTGTCTATCATCGTTTTATGAAGAAACCATAACACGCATATTCGGTCAAATGAAACACTAACAATATCCAACAAAATTTTCATGTAATTTAAAATATGCACAAAAGTTAGAAAGTGTCGCTACACGGAAATATAGTTCCACAGCGACACTCATAAAGTGCTTAATACGTGATAGATCGATTATTCCACTCACGACGCGGCGCAAACCCCGTTTCAATCAAGGCAGGGCTGTCGCTGCATTAGAAATCGTTATAGCATAGATATTCTAATGCTCAATCTTCAAATGATTGTCTTTATAGGAACTTCTATCTGTTTATAGGTACCATTTATCGGACTTGTTGTCATCAACTGTTAAAAATAAGACCAACCAAACTCGTAACGGGAGATATTGACCTTTTTAAGGGAAACGCTTTAGTTGTTTACGACGACATAAGGTCACACAGAAGCGTAACTTCTTTTACTAATCGCCATTTTTTTTATAATATTAAAGTGGCAAACGGGCATGCATTCCCGACCAGGGAGTTAGTCCCTTCAGACCAAAAAATAGGTATGGAGGTGTCGCTTACGAAGTGGTTCGACTTCGTTAAAGGCTTCTACCAGTAACTTATCAAATTGAAGCATATAACTTTAATAATACTTCACACACATAACAACACATAAAAAAAAACACGACACATAGCGTTCAAGTCAATGAAAATAAAGTTAGGTTTAGAAGATTTTGGTTACTATAACAATCAGTCTCCTTAATCTGAATTATACTTAAATATACGGGGATATACGAGGATGTTTCTTATTTTATGTTATACGAGGCGTTACCCGTGACTTCGTAAACTATAATACCAACATTCTACCCCTAATTAATTCCCATGGAAGTGGGACATTTAAAAATCCTTTCTTAGAGTTTGTCTATGTCATTAAACAAACCTTTCATGAATCTAGCTGGCAGTAGTAGTAGTAGTTAGTACCTTTGGCTCTACGATTATTAGTCAAAGGTACCCTTTCGTGATAAAAAGCATAATATTGTCAACAATTGATATTAAGATACTGATGGCCATAGTTACAAGCCTCGAGCAACCATAAATAACAGATGTCAAATTTGAGGTTGATCACAGAGGACAGTTGAAATCCCTAATAGGTAAGTTACAGCCTCTCATAGTAACTTAGCATTGACTTTAAACCGCAACACAATAACATCAAGACCACTGCACTCGATCCATGAAAAGCTTTACCACAGATCGTATTTTATCGTATTGAATCATAGATTAGATTGTAACTATAAGTACGATAGTAAAATAATTGATTCTGTATAAATCTATGGGTTTTAATTCACGTCTTTGTATATATAAAAACGGTCTGTACTCAAAATTAACTATATTTTATTTAATTATATAGTAAGAGGACTGAAAATTATTAACAGTACAGACAGTGGCTCATCCCAGGTTTACCTTTTTGCTACTAAATAAAACATTGTGTGTCACTGTGATATTCGTGTCGTTATTATTCAATTTAGTACTATATATTAAATATTTAATTTTATAAATAAAAAGCAACATAAGTAAAATGAGCGTGTACAATTCACAAATGGTAGCAGTGAAGCTTATTTATAAAATATTTCAGAGCAGAAGGTTAACTTACAATATTCAGAAATCTTCTTTTGCATATAAATACCAAACTTACGCTCTTATACGAAGTAAAATCATTAGCGATGATTGATTCAAAAAGGGGTATAGCGCCATCTAGTTGTAGGAACGACAACTGCTTTCGTAATGTATTTTCGTTTCATCGAGTTTCCAATCACAACGATTCTAAAGAAGTTCCACTTCAAAAAAGTGTATTTTATTAAATGTTATATTTTTTAATTTTCAACCCTAAGCATTATTGGCCCCGCTAGCAATCGGATGCATTTGTATCGCGATTTAAATATAAATAGAAAGTATCATGCCGTGGGATTTGAACCAATCGCACCCATCTGACACAGGAATTACCAATAATAGTTCTCCCTCGCTTTTATCACTTTTTCCTTTCCTCTCTAGTTTTCTTCTTCGTTTAATATCTCTTCTTATTACATTCTTTCGTGAGTCACAATCTGTCATATTCTCTAATTGACTCTAGCTCTTTGTACTTCTGTCCACTCTTATCCCTAATTATTTATCTACTTATTATTTACAACTTCTGCTCTATTTAGTCCGGGATCGAAAATCGTTGTCAGGAAAGTAGTCGGGCGTCTCATCGAAATGAAGCTACTTTTGAAAAGTTAGCTTTATAGTAATAAGTGTTAAAAATGTACGGGGGATCCCGGACTAAATCTGCTTCTTTTTTCTTGATTGTCCCAGGAAGGATATTTTCTAGTAAACATCATCAGCATCGGTATGGTTTGATTCCTTATTTCGACATCACTCCTTTATCATCACAACCTGATTCATTACACCATCGCCGATAGCGCATGACGTTCCTCGCCCGCCCTTCGCGCTTATGCTTACGCCCTACTATATGTACCATCATAGGAATTATGTCTTTTTCTGGAAAAATGTAGCCTATGTCGTTCTCGGACACCTGAACTGCTACTATACCATAAAACATGTCGATCTCTTGCTCTGTGAAAAAAAAGACTATCCCACGAGAACCATATATTTTTCAGACTAAAATGTACCTTACATAATAGTACGTATTAAGCAACATTTTATTTCAGGTTATAATCTATCTCTGTGCCAAAAATCATTCAATTTATACCACATCAAATTTCGATTTTATCATGTTAGCTACGTAAAAAGTAGGAAAAGATAAAATATTCGTAAAATAAGATTTTCATAATACTTTTCCTTCTCATTTTTTTAATTAATTTCCCAGTCAGCGTTTGTTTTTATAATATGATAATATAGTAACTAGAATATTCTCGCGGCTTCGACCTTTTCAGCCACGTTTACAATGACAATGAGTATTCTATGTGTTAATCCAGGTCATAAACTATCTGTGTGTCAGATTTCAGCAAAATTCGAAAAATAGTTATTACAAAAAAGAGTAACAAATACATATACAACCTCCCAAACTTTCGCATTTATAATATTAGTAAGAAGTATTAGTATTATTTCTCACTCTTCTCTAACTTTTCATGAAAACACCTTCCATTCATAAAGAAAAAGGACACTGATACGATATCCCCTATATTGTATCAGTGCCCTTTTCCTTTAAATATTCTATATTCTGAAATCTTACCCTAATATATTATTTATGAAAGGGAACAATAAGTGAGATAACTTTTTCCATACAACGCATTTTTTTAAATTCTTACTTTTATCTTCAAAAATCCCTTCTGAGGAACAAACCAACCATATTCGGTAATTACGTGTGTTTATCGAGCAGTTAGATATACATATATAAAATGATACGTTATTTTTATATATTATATTACAAATTATAGAGAAATTAAAGTTGATAATTGAATTTTAATACGTAACGGGTACTCACAATATGCGCGTAACGTGAGTTCATGTTACATATTAAAATTTATAAATTCCGTGATAATATTAGTCGAAAATCAAATAATAGGATAATAATTCTATCATACTGGATTGAAGATTATACATAAGACATCTGCAACTCTCAAATCAACTCATACGAAAACTTTATATAACTAATTATTGTAATAAACGTAAATTAAATATAAATCAATTTATGTTAATTACCCGACTTCAAAAAAAAGGAGGAAGTTCTCAATTCGATTGTATTTATTTTTTGAACCTTCGATTCTTTCGACTGGGTGAAACGATTTTGACAGTTTTTTTTATTTGATAGCTAGTGCTTCCCGTGGGGTCCCAATTTAATTTGGTTCACTTCTAACAAAGGCATCCTATTGTATTCAAAAAAAACGACAACATACTCTGACTTAAAATCTTGATCTTGTTAAAATCTTTTGTTACAGTTAAAGATCCAAATTTAACTAAAACTGTCGTTTTAAATTTTGATCCATTCTTATTCTCATTTTTTTACGTACTAAACAAAGTCGAACAATTCAACAAAATCTCCAGTACTACCCTGCTACTAAGAGGTTTCGATGAAGAACTCGTTGAAATGAGCTGCTTACTTAGCAATCGACTTTCCTTTTACTGTACGACTGTAAGAAAAGCACTATTTTGTGCTTTTCTTACAGTCGTTTTTAATCTATACTAATATTATAAAGAGTTTGTTTGTTTGTTTGTTTGAACGCGCTAATCTCAGGAACTACTGGTCCGATTTGAAAAATTCTTTCGGTGTTAGATAGCCCATTTATCGAGGAAGGCTATAGGCAATATATCATCACGCTAAGAGCATCAACAGGAGCGGAGCAGCAATGAAGAATGTTTCAAAATCGAGGTTTTTTTTTTTCTAATGAGAGCTTCCGCTGCATGCATAATGTTTATGTATGTCACGTTACATTTCTTTTTAACGCGGGTGAAAACGCGAGCTCAGCTAGTTGAATATATATGTAGCCTACTTTTTGATTAGTGTTCCTTTCTGTCCAAAGACTTGAACATTTTTATAGAAGTCCTGCCTGACATCTATCATATGTACCTTAAAAGTCTAAATTTGAATGACTGGATTCATAAAATAGGTCTTAAGAACTTATTGACCGTCATGCTTGCTACCTCTCTAGATTAAATTGGAACACCTCGGATGAATATATCTACCTTACAATAACCTTTAAACTAGAATACAACAGCCATTAACACTTTATTATTTGGCAGAAATATTTATGGTGTTGGAGCCAACGGAGTCAAAGCACAAAAAGTTCTATCACCTTTTGTTATACAATATTACTAATTTTTAACAGTAGCTATCAACAAGAGGATTCTGCTACGTTGGCGAGGTGTCTATAAAGGGCTTTAACGTTGCCAGGCAGGGGCAACATCAAACAAAGCATTAGTCGTTTAATTGCTTCCGGGAAAGTTAAAGTTACCCGTTTGGAAAGTTAAGCTATTAGCAAATAGGCAAATGATTGCGCTTGGAGCGCATTGTTCAGAACAAATTAACTCTTTATATCCTTTTTATTTGGTAGTAGTGGCAAACGAGCATGTAGTCCATCAGCCTATTTAGCTCCACTACACTTATATAGCTTATGTCACTCTCCAAGCTGAGAAGATTCTAATGATATGTCATAAGTCACAATCCGTCAAGCCATTTGGGCTGCAGCACGTGACAAGAAATGGACATACATACAAACAAACATACATACATATATAAATAGGCACGAAAAACGTTACCCTCCTTCTGACCTAGTCGAACGAAATAAGACAATAGTCAAATAAGAAGTGGATCACACATACGTTGCTGATACCTAAGAACTAAATTAAAATGCCTCTGATATATGTTCCTTCCTCACAACACCAATAAGTACGTAAGGTAAATTGGGTACAACCCTTTGTGTATCGACTTCGGCGGCACACCTTTTCCTGCCTCATAATAGCAACTTTAAGCGCTTCTATATTCCAGTTTAAAGGACGTAGTCCTCAGAAGTAACAACGCATCTGTAATCCATCTAGGTAGGATTCTAATCTTATCTAGAACTAGCTTTTGCCCGCGACTTCGTCCGCTTGTATTCCATATAACTTCACCCCCCTATTTCACCCCCTTAGAGGTTGAATTTCTAAAAATCCTTTCTTATTGCTCATTTACATCATAAAATGAACCTCTGTACCAAATTTCAAGTTTCTAGTAGTTTCGGCTGTACGTTATATATATAAGTAAATGAGTCGGATGTGCCTTTTATATATATAGATTGATCACAGATTTATGGGCGGCAGTGACCACTTACCATGTAATGGAAAGTCCATATGATGGTAACTGGTAACTGACGCTCATGACATGCTCACGTTCTTCTTCTGTAATATAAAAAACCAACAGGTCCGTAACACTGTTATAAGACATAAATAAGTATGTTTAACAATGAGCTATGCTATTGTTTAATATTATTTAGATTTCATTCATTTCATATGTGATAAAACTCGTCGTGGGGCGTATGTTTATACGTATTACCCAATTTTACTCCATAGCGACTTTGAATAGAGCTGTCTCCTGATTTATATTTAAGTAGAAATAGTAAGATCTTGTTCCAGCAGCATCATCTTTAATGAAAATTAACAACTCTCAATGTATTTTATGACAGATTACAAAGGACCATGATGAGCGATCACGTACTATTGTCGCTATATAATCATTTGCTACTTTAATTTTATACAAATAAGGTTCAGGAAAGGCGCCCTTGTGCTTAAATAACCAACGCTCATCTCTACCATAAATTGACCTTTTACCCTCATATAACAAATAATTATATATATATATATATATTTCACCCACCAATCAGCAAGGCTTTTTACGTAAATTATATACTCATGTATATAATAAGAAAAATTTAGCCATTTATTTAACGTAACAAATTGAAACAACGATATCACTGTAGTTTACAGTAAAATAATAGAACATTTACTTTTTGAAATAATTTCATAGTGCCATTCTGATTTAGAGCTTACTTATTTATTAATTTATTTAAAAGTTTTTAATATGACTAATACGCGTTTTTCGAAAAAAATAATACTAAATTGAAATATGTTCAAGCAAAAAGTATTAAATATAGTAAAAAGAATAACTTACCCTTAACTTCATTGTTTCACACGAACAACGGGATCACAGTTTCCAAAATATACAATTTTAGTGAGTGTTATATTAAAATCGCTCAGTAAACATCTTTTCGCACTAAAATCCAGACTAAACAGCACACACGTCTTAGTAACAAATCTTTACACACTAGCCGGGTCTCGAATTAAAAAGATACAAGTTTCAATTTCAAATTTGACAGCTCGGAATATTCGATATCTCATTCTTGTTAATTGAAACACTTATTAATTTATTCGTGCATATTACATGGATTTCTCGTATGAAATCTAGGATTTTGATGTGTAGGAACGTCGTGTCACGGCCCGGGAGATCCCACGGGCTCCGGAGGCTGACTCTCGCCCGTCCGCCGTTCGAAGCAACGTATACTGCGCCTCCCCTCTTGCGTAACTATTGTTATAAATTAGATAATTTCTTAGCACGTCCAGACCTTATTACTAACGTAACGCTGCAGGATTGCACAAGAAACGACTTTTAAATTAATAAATCGTTGTAACTAACATGAAGTTTAACTAATTCACTATTGAAACCGTATCATCTAATATTTCTATCAATTGATCACCTAATTCGACTTCGATTAATATTTTTTTATTTAACGTTTTTAGTATAAATAATGAGCTATAATCAGTGTTATTGTTCCCAAAATTTACTAAAAGCATTCTCTCTACGTAGCTTCGACCATCGACCATGTTTCAGGAAAATCCTCAATGCGCAAGCGTGAACTGAGAAAACTGGAGGCGAGATAGCAACACTAGTTTGCTACGTGTAACAGAGACAACACTATAGTCGAAAGTAAGTGCATATAATCCACTCAATTTGTTGTCTAGGCACGTACGGATTTAAAAAAAGATGAGTCTATCCAATAGTTTTGTTCTTTGGGTGTTATTTGGCATCTTTACACGTAATCTTTCTTGCTAGGTCGTTTAATATATTATCTTTTAAAATTAGGGAAATACCTATAAGTGGCTTAAATCATGTAAGTATAAAATACTATAACTTCTTAATTTGTAGCAAGTTTTCAAAAGCATTACATTTCAGATTCATTTTCTTTATGAAATTGAAGTCGCAAACGGCTATACAGTCCTCCTAATGGTAAGTAGTCACTACTTCCCATGACAACAAATAACTAAACACCTCCAAATAAATTAGTTGTCTTTTAAGTCGTCCCACGTACCAAACATGTGTTGCTCTCCTTGATGGCTTGAGAACGCTTAGTGTGTCTCAATAATGCACTTAAATTGTATTATTACGTATGCAGTTAATATATCAAAATAGCACTGTAATTATAAGTCGTGATTAGTATTACAATCGAACATAATATTTTTAGTTTTATATAAACAATCATAACAAAATAATGATAGACCTAGAAGTGATAGACCTTTTCGTCTGAATTATTTTTAAATTGTAGAAGTCGCAAATGAGTATTCAGTCTACCTGATCGTCTATAATTAGTTTCCAGATAAAATAAGAATGCTATCAGAGATTGATCACAGGTGCATCGCTACCCCTGAAGACTATTAGGTCTTTCCTGTTCTGTCTGTGGCTATAAGTCCTGACCTATGCTATGCAATATAACTTAAAGACAGAATACCTATTTAATGAGTATATCTCCCTAACCGCACCCTTCAAATAATCACTCATGTTTTTTCAGAACAAACATCGAAATAAAACAAACCAAATGCCTTAAAGATACAGAATCGAACGTTCATTATACAGAATTAAAAGGAGGCACGGTACGTTGTATGCCTAACCACGCCGCCTGAATTTATATGTAGCCGGAACAAAGTTTTAATTGACAATGTAGCCGCAGATACGTATCCTTGTATTTGTTTTGATCAAACCCAACGCATATTCACATTCAATATATCGCTGATCATAATTTATAATACAATACAAAAACTTTAATTTTATAGAAGCGATGTAAAGAATAAACAATGCTGTTTATTTTTTAATAAATTAAGTTAAAATAATAGAATTTAATCACAGTGGAGTTACAGCACCAAGTTTTCAATTCTAGAATAATCTAAGTGGTCCTATGATTTCTGGTATAATTTGTTACCCTGTTATTACAGCAATATCATATAAATAATTGGCTAAGCGTGAGTCACACTCGCAAATGGTGAGTTACGTACCACAAAAGTGGTTCCGTTTGAATTTTTTTATTATTATAGCAGCTATAGAACTACGTGTATACTGGAAATTTGTCTACCTCTTATATAGGTATAGGATCAATAGACAAAGCAAAAAATGCCAAAAATTAACTGTTTCTTCCAATAGGGACCCGTATTTATGTTTACATTTTGATTCTCAGCATTTTGTGTGTAATATTGATGTAGCTAACGAGCATGCAGTCCACATGGTGGTAAGTGGCCACTGCCGCCCAGGGACATCTGTAATCAACCCCAGAAAAGATTAGAGCCTTTCTTGATATTGGCATTGCGTTTCTACTCCTGGAGACGAAGTTGAAACGTCTCAATGTAATAAGTATGCCTCTCTTACCAAATTTTTCATACAAAAACACAGCAGCAGCTTAATACTGTTATTATTAGGAAGAAATAGTCGAACCACAGTTCTACCACCTTAAAATTTATTATTCTCACGGCCATAGTAGTGATTCAAGAGATAGAGATCCTTAGCAGTCGGACAAATAGCGGAGGCTTATTAGTAAGTTCCGTATTACCCCATTTGGGTAGGAAAAACGTAAATCAACTATATATTTTTATATTTTACAATAAAAACGTATTGCACGTACAGCAATATATTTTATAATAGCATCGCAACCTTCGACTTCAACTAAACTAGTAATAACCCTACAACTGTGTTTTACAAGCCGAAGAAACATTACAAATACACGACATCACTACAAGAAGTTCACAAACAATCGCGCGAATGATGCGATGTCAAGTTCAAGTATTGAGGATGCATAATTCATCTTAGCGTCAAGGTTCCGACAGCTGGTTCAGCTCTGGCAATATTACCTCTAAAGCTGGCTGCCCATCGCCCGCTATTTCTTGTGATAGCAGCTTAAGTTACTATCTTGATGTTTAGAGTCTGTACAGTTCTACCCCCGATAGATACAATAGTGTATGTAGCAAGTCAAAATTAAAAAAAAAATTTTTGAATGAATCAAACGGAAAATCAGTCACAATACTTAAATAAAGTTAAATTAAATGCATGTACCTACATTTAAAGTTTCATATTAGAGGAAAAAAATAGAGGACCAAATTAATTCTTAACAGTTCTGTTACATTTGCAACGAATGGTCCATTATTAAATGTTATATTTAACTAAAAAAAAAACTAAAAAAAACAATCGATTCTTTACGCGTTTGTATAGATACTACAGATGTATAAGCTACAACTACAATAGTCGGCAAGCAGTTTGGCATCGATCGAATTAACCACTCCTTAAATCGCTGTCAGTTGCTCAAGAGACAGTAGCCAAAGGGCGGTTAAAAAAAATGTCGTATGGATTTGCTGGTATGGTTATAAAACAGAAATTCTACTGATACATCTGAAGACTGACTTGGAATGATTTGTTTAGGTATTTTTTTCATATTGAAGTAGCAAACGAGCATACTGTTCTTCTAATGTGATAAGTGGTTACTGTTGCCCATTAATATCTGTAAGCAATTGCTTATAGAACAGGATTCCATATGAAGTGCATCAGGTGCATTGCTACTCCCGAGGACTAGGATGGTCGCCTCACATAAAGTGAGCCGGCAACCCGAAACTTCCAGCGAAACGCAAAAATTGCTTCACGTTAGAAATAAGTGTGACGGTGGTACCACCCAGGTCAAATTACACTGGTTCTCCTACCTGTGAAGTAGCCTTATTATTGTATTATAACGAAAGTGAAACACTGGTTTGTTATATTATGTTAAAGTGTGATATGGTATTCGCCTTGTCACACCTTACAAACGCGACATTCCACTTTAGTTTACTGCCACCTAGAGATATATTACCTCGGAATAAATTCACGGAATTCATGGAAGACAATAATAAATCTATAATCAGTTGTCTTACTGACCCGGTTTAATAAAAATTAAAATAATTAATTAATTCACAAAAATCGAATAGCGCAACTTACGCGCTGATCAAACTACCTACCTTCTAATAGCACGCGCAGAAGACGTCCAGGTTTGATTACCGTCCATTCATACTCATGATAAATTTAAACTAAACGTTCATCGTTTAGAACGGGCATTGCAAATTATTCACATAGAGTGCCATATATGAACGAGTTGATACTTCATTAAAAACTGTAAAAATATATTAAAAGTGCGACAATAGTGGAAATTATTCAATAAGTTATCGTTATGAAACATTTCCCGCGCACATCTTCCTGTTGGTACGAACGTAGAACGTTCGAGTATACGAGTATTATTAAGCGACTAGGGCTGAGATATATAATCGAAATATCAGCAATAGATATTAAAGCTAGCTTTTATTGTCATGTAAATAACGAGATGGATAAAAACTTATAGATATACTATATCTAGTTGAGCTCGTATTTCGATCCAGTGGTAGTATAAGAAAAAATATTTTAACCGACAATTTGTTAGGGCCCGCATAGGCCCATACAAAATAATGATATTTCAATTCATTTCATTAATTGTTTATCCACCGTTGGGAATAAATCTCCGATCAGGATGGAACGAGCTTAGCTATAGTCCATCACGCTGCCCTAAATTACCATATAAACTTCAGCTTAGATTATTATAATTTATAGAACTCTACCGCATTTCATTATTTTTTACGAGGATTGCCTTTACCGATATGGCAAATAATAATTTAATTTCACTATAATCTCAACTACCTACAAAATAAGCCCTTACTTATACTATAGAGACATCGATGACTGAACTTGAGAAATATTGATAAATAAATGAATTCAAAGATTAATTGTTAGTCAAATTCATTTTAACTAATAAATGAACGTCTAATATTACTGACTTTATATATTTTTGATAGCATCAATAGTACTACTGAGTTCCGGAGTAAATGCATTTTTTATCAGATTAATGTAGCAAACGAGCATGTCGACCATATGATGGTAAGTGCATACTGCCGCCCATGTACAATTCATACAGGGTTTCGATCTGAAGTCGATCACAAATGCGTTGCTACTTCCGGGGACTAAGGTGGCCACCTCTTATAAAAGTGAACCGGCACGGGTGTGGTTAACGGCTGTGGTTATACCCGTCCACAGAAACGCAAGAAATATTCACGCTACAAATAGGTGCATCATGGCAGATAGCAGGCAACCCTTTCATAGTGCCTCTAAATTACCGCGACACCTAGCGACCTTCGACACACGAGTGCAGTGTAATTTAAACCAGTTCCAAGTGGTTTTATCAATGCGTTGATGGATGCAATTTAGTTCGTAATATAAACAGCGTAACTCAGCAAGTTCTTACTCCACTATAAAAGAAAAAGTACACGATAAATAACTAACAATTACTTAATTACTACATACACTATAAGTGTTATTTCAAACTTTGCTCAGGACATGCAGGTATATTTCTGTTCGCTATTTTGTAAATTTAAACATCCAACATTCTTTCCTTGGAGATAGTGGTATCGTTAGGCAGCAGCGTCTTCCAGTATAACATCAACACCAATGCAGAACACGCATGCCAGGCGCGGTAATTATCAGCAAAACCTTCATTAGAAAAGGCCATGTCCAGCTGGACCTCAAAAGGCTAATGGATAGAAACACCCGATTGGTTCTAGTGAAATGTACTCGAGTAATAATATGTTACCTTCTACAGATTTTGGTAAGCAGACAGATGGCTAACATTATTAAAGCTCTTCCAAATAACTAATCATTGTCACATCTTTTCTGAATAGAACATCAATTATAATATAAATTGAAGGTGGTAGAACTCTTTGTGGTTTGACTCCGGAAGCACCACCGCCACACCTATTTCTGCCTAATAACAACCGTTTTATGCGCTGTTTTGTTAGCAGCGGTAGCAACTCATCTATGCCTAACCTAAGGTGAGACTTTGATCTTACCTTGGGTTATTTACAGATGTCCATGGGCGGCAGTAGCCACTTACCATGAGGTGGGTTGCATGCTCATTTGCTACTTCCATACTATAAAAAAAATAAGTTATCGTATCGCATGGTACATACCTAACAAAGACCTAGAAATTAACTTAGTCTTGCTATATTTGCTTTATTTATCTATATTTACTTGATTAAACTAAATTTGTATATTTCGAAATTTATAAAATGTTGATAGTATTAGAACCCTTTGCAGCAGTGTTAAATGCTGCTGTGTTCTGGTCTGAAGGGTGTGGTAAGACTGATATACGAGTACTAATCCTAAACTCATCTGTGGCCAGCCTCAGCCAAATCTCAAATCTTACCTGGGATTGATTACAAATTTATAATTTACAGGCCACTGACCATTAGATGAAATCTATGCTCGTTCGCTACTATCATATTATACAAAACGAAATACACTTCGAATATTCGCAATATAATGAAATATTCAGAAAAACTACAGAATTAAGCATCAAAAGATAAAATCTACTTATAAAATTTCTTGCCCTGTAACACATAACACCCTATTTTCAAATCACTAACGAGTACACTTGAAAGGTTGAAAGGATTTACACAAAAGGAATTTACCCGTATATTTTATGAGAACGTTTTCTTCCATTGAGTCGTACCCAATCAAGCCAGCTGTACATTATCACAGTCGATTAAATATAAAAGAAAGAGGAACATTTTCGACTGATGAGTTTGTCGCATTTGAAAGTGGTATAATCCTTTGTGGCTCGATTATGGAAGCACGACTGCCACACCTATTTCAGCCTAAAAACATCAGTCTTAAGTGCTGTTATTAGGCAGGCTTTGTTTTGGTCTGAAGGGTATAGTAAGATATACTTATGAGTGGCGTTCCAATTGGCGTTTTTCATATGGAGTAGCAACGTAACTGGGTGTGGTTATCTAGGGCGATTACAGATGTCCATGTGCGACAGGAGCCACTTACCATTAGGTGA
>MOOZ01000200.1:283588-294251 GCA_002930495.1 Cecropterus lyciades | reverse complement strand
CAATTGAAGTCCAGATCGATAACAGATTGTTAAGTCGTCGCAATTTATTAGTCCCTATCGACGATAAGGAAACGTGAGCGTTTAATTTGACTACGAGGCAACATGCTTTTATTACCCGAAAGCCATGAAACATGCGTCATTCGCTTGGCGCTACAAGATTGTGAGGGTAGGAAGCACCCTTTGTGGTTCGACTCCGAAAGCACCACCGCCACGCCTATTTGTGCCTAATAACAGGTCTTAACCGCTGCTGTGTTTTATTCTGAAGGATGTGGTAAGGGAAACATACTTATCGCAGGAAATCCTACTGACTCCACACGGGTACCAACACATCTGCAGGCAATCTCTCGTAAGACTAATATTGTCTGGTCTTGGCTACAGAAGTCCATGGGCGGCAGGAGCTACTTGCCACCAGGTGGACTGCATGCTCGGGTACTCCATACTCGGGTACATATAGAAAAAATGACAATCTTAAGCGTTAAAAAACAAATAAATGTGATTGATCATATAACCCGAAGATCAACAAACATTCACTTTTTACTACGCCTCAGCGCATTTGAAGTTATCTAACGTTTTTTCCAAATTTTAACAACTAATAAAATTACTTTAACTAATATACATGACTAAAGTTAATATTGAGTCGTAACAAACAAACGCTAAAAACAAGCACAGTAAACATAGCTACCGTGATTTCCTCGGATAAGAGAATCGCGTGAAAAGGGATAAAAGATTTTCAGTCGACGTTATTTATGGGATCGGTGCAGACGATAATAAAACGAGAGACGTTCAGGCGATTAATGTCGCGTCCAAGTGCCGGCGAGGAACTGTACACGACACGTGCACTGAATGGTAATTGCTACTACGCTACTTAGTGTGAATGAGGAAGGAAAAAGAATGGTTTTTGAAACCTTTTTGCAGAAAACTGCACCAGACACATTTTTAAAAAGAATTTTTACCCATTTTCAGAACTTATGGTTACTTTTTACAAGCTTCTATTTTACACCCATAACTCTTCATTACATCCACAATTCTTCAGAACCAATAAATAAACAATCGATGGAGAAGAAAGGTCCTTGAGAGGCGAACACGTTTAATTAACGGCAGCACAGG
Organism: Cecropterus lyciades; assembly: GCA_002930495.1. NCBI lineage: Eukaryota > Metazoa > Arthropoda > Insecta > Lepidoptera > Hesperiidae > Cecropterus > Cecropterus lyciades. The sequence goes on along the minus strand of MOOZ01000200.1, from coordinate 293,144 downwards.
TCACCTCACGAATAAATGCATCAAGGACCTGAAGTAAAAAGCTGAAAACCACTGGATTCGGAATTCATAGGACTGTTTGGAGTCGTGAAAATTAGGGGAGTCTATGTTTAGCACTTGACTACAAAAGACTATCAGCCTTTGTAGTCAAGAATCGATAACCCAACCGATTGAACTAAAAATTTGTGTACACGTTTTGTTTGAATGGAAATGCATTAGCTTAGTGTCGTTATTCTAAATCAAATACGGCAGATGGCAGGATGGCAGACCAATTACTATTTATTCGAAGTTTTGGACACTATCGCTGTCTACGATACTGAACATCATAGATTCGCCAAAGGTGGCATAAAGTATACATCACCACTACTAGTTTATGAATTGCTTGGAATAGGTACGAGTAAACGGCAAACCAGCAAAACTTTAAGAAAATAAATTTTCGTTCTGTATAAATATTTTCAGTAAATGTATAATACCGAAAAAAGAGATTTAATGCGTTCATGATCATTGATATTAAGAATAATCAATAAAGCCTATGACTATTATATTTTTTACACTCTCCTCATTTTGGGTGCCTTTTAAATGTCTAATATTTTTAACAAACATGTAAGAGAAATTCTACACATATAATGTACAATGTATCTTTTTCGGGCGTTATAAATTGTAACCACACATTTGAATGTAAATGTATTCACAAGGAAGTGAGACTTTGTTTCAGGGGTCGGAAGTCTTTTATGAGATGAGATAGCAAGTCCCTATAGAGATTTGTTATGGGAATGTTTTCAAACAATTTTGTGGTAAAAATCACTTTAGTGTTCTTTATTACAACGAAGTTATGAAGTTATAAGCAAAATACATTAAATTAAACGGAAACGTTTAAAACGTTTAAACGGAAATCGAATAAAATTAAATCAATAGTTAATGAGTTATTGCATAACGTAGTAGGACACTTAGAAAAGATTTCTGAAAATCGAAAAAAAACTACAGGTTATAGAATTGTACAAGCTCGTTTAAATCCATACACCCGTCAGCTTCAGAGCTGACGGATGCCAGCCACCTCGCTTGGCACGTTTTTTGGTGATAACGGCGGACCGCACCCCTTGGACTTAGTCCTTTAGTCACCTCCTACGACCTTAAGGGGAATAGAGACAGTGGTGCTGTCTATCTATTGGGTGTTGTCCGTCAGTTACCTCCTATGAAATCCACAAGACGAAAAAGTAATATTCAAGATCACGCGGCTTGGATTAATTTTAACAAAAAAATTTGAACTCACCGTTGTCCAACCAACGCAGAGTTAAACGCCCCCAGCACGCAGCGCCGCGCCAGTCTCAGCTTTGCCTCAGCTTTGTCCCGGCGGCTGAGCGTCAACACGCGTGCCGAGCTGTGTTCCCGACGAGAGGGTAGCTTCACTGGGAACGACACTGCCAGACCGTCGCCCGTTGGAAACACTAAACGGAAATCTGGAAAGAGTACACACTGGTGTAAACGAATTCGGTTAAGTTGATCAAGTAAGGGCCATTTATCCAAGAAATGGAGCATTTAGGATAAATACTGTGCCCTTAGTACGAGTTTTTCACGTTTCCTCAAAACTGTCATTGTTTACGTTTTTACCCAATATTGCAAGGTATGGCTGAAAACGAAAATCCTAAATGTACATTGCAATGTATGGACATCTGTAATGAATCCTAGGTAAGATCAAAGTAACACCTAAGGTTAGCCACAGATGCGTTGCTACCCCCGAGGACTAAGATGGAATGCCTCCCTTACCACACCCTTCAGACCATAACACAACAGCGCATAACACTGCTGTTACTATACAGATATAACATCTTTATAATAAGGAAGAAATTACTGCACCATTAGGCAACGTCGAAGGCGAGCCACAATAAATTCTGAAACACTCATTTTTAAATCGCTCGATTTATTGCCACGAAAATTAATCCAGCGTTCAAAATTCTGTCGCTTGACATTATTGGATTAATCGTTGCTCACGAAAAATGTCTTGTAAAACCAACGTCTGGGCTCCACGATTACATTAACATATTTGTCACTCTATAATAATTCTATTACATAAAACTTCCATTCTGGAAAAATACGCACACAGGCTGTCATGTCTGAATTTCTTGTCAATATTGACTATATTTGCTTACAGTAGTAATACCAAACATTATATACTATACAAGCGTAGTGGACATTTTTTTAATATATAGAAGTATTAGCAGACAAGTGCCCACTTCGTTGGGCATTAAAAAAATTATTGGTGTGTTTCTTAGTACTAAATGTTAGGGTTTATTACGCAACTACTAAAAGGAGGGTTATGTTTTTATCGCGTATGTATGTACATACATATTTACCTATTTGCATGCCAATTTGAAAAAACATGTATACGCTAGTATGTAAAATCTTGGTGTAATTACCCTTTGTTTGGTACCTTTAAAGTGTATATTAAAATAATGATTATGCTTTATTATTTTTATTTTTATTGTTCAATACATCTTTGTATACAATATTGGATGTAGTGTTACTATCTGGCAGCATATCCAACCCGAGATAAATCAACATATAATATATCTGATTATGGGAAAAACTTCTTTTTAAAATCAATGCCTCCTCTTGAACCGTACCATTATCTATAAAAAAACGGCAAAAAAAATCACTATTTGTTGTATGGGAACCCCCCTTAAATATTTGTTTCATTTTGTTTTCATTATATAAATATTTATTTTATTTTGCTATTAGTATATTTTGTTATAGCGGCAACTGAAATACATCATCAATGAAAATTTTAACTTTCTGCCTATCACGGTTCATGAGATACAGCTTGGTGATAGACAGACAGACAGATGAACCGATGGACAATGGAATCATAATAATAGGGTCCCGTTTTTACCCTTTGGGTACGGAACCCTAAAAGCATCTAACAGAAATACCAACCGACAGATTACGGCATGGTCGCGGTTACATACTTATACTATATACCTAGTAGTTTAGGAGTCCATAGCAGACTAACAACGTGACCCGTAATTTATATAAGATATAACCTACCCTATCTCTCGAGTTGGATCAAATTGCACACGGTGGGCAAATTTGATTGAAATCGGTTCAGTAGTTTAGGAGCCCATCGCGGACAAACAACGTGACACGTACTTAGTATATATTAAGATAAAGTATCCTCTCTTTCAAGTTGGATTAAACTACACACGGTGTGCAAATTTGATTGAAATCGCTTCAGTAGTTTAAGAGCCCATCGCGGACAAACAACGTGACACGTACTTAATATATATTAAGATAAAGTATCCTCTTTCAAGTTGGATTAAACTACACACGGTGTGCAAATTTGATTGAAATCGGTTAAGTAGTTTAAGAACCCATCACGGACAAACAACGTGACACGTACTTAGTATATATTAAGATAAGGTATCCTCTCTTTCAAGTTGGATTAAACTACACACGGTGTGCAAATTTGATTGAAATCGGTTCAGTAGTTCCAGATTGTATCCCGGACAAACAACGTGACACGTAATTTATTACGATTATATGTTAAAGAAGCACGCAGTCTATCTGATAAGTAGTCACAGTTACGCACGGACATCTGTGATCAGCTGATATGATTTGAGTCTTGATATATCCCTCTCCCATACCACAAACTTCAAACAAGATCACATCAATACTTAACACAGCTGGTACAAAGCTGACATAGGTGAGGTGGTGCTACCTCGGGAATCGAACTACAAAGAGTTTTTAACCTCCTTCGTTCCACGGAAAATTAATATATTACATGAATATACGCGCTAAAATTACAACATATTGTAGAAATACAAAGAGATAATATCCAGATAGAAAATGTTTCTGGAGAAAATATTCTCCAGAATCATCAATCAATATTACATCGTCCTATATTTCTAAAAAAATCTATCGAAATAAAATATATTACTCTGTATTATTTCAACATACCTTCGAAATTTTATTCTGTGCTTTGTACCAACATTATTTTATTTCGAGTAAACACCCGCTTTTTGTGAACTCCAATATTGACGGGATTAATAAAAGTGAGCTACAGCAACAGCTGGAGGGCCCTCCGCGTCCACCGAGCCGTGCAATCGTTTGAAATACCCTTCCATTCCACCAATGTATTGCCACTAAATAAATCTCTTGATCCCAGCAAACTCACTTTTAAAATAGATTTATTTACGTGTGACCTACCAAAGAATTTAATGGGTTATTGGAGAAACTGATATGGATTTAAATTAAAGATTATCCTATGGTTAACACGCGTTTGATCGTCGGGAATTAATTGTATATAACCAGAAAGCCATATACTAATGTTCCAAAAATCGTGTTTCGAGTCTCAGTAGTTTAAGCTCTTAATATAAATCAATCAGAACAAGAATAATATTTACAATAATCGTTTCGTATTATGAATAATAATTCGTATGTATAAATTAGTGACCCCGTGAAGTTTCGGTTTCGATTTCGGCCAAGTTTCGGCCAGCAAAAAGGTTTCGGCCCAAGTTTTCGTTTCGGCCAGAAAACGCCCGAACCATTCGGCTTTACACACTTTCGTGGATTCTTGGATTGCGATTAGCTACAGATATTTAGTGTCTATTTGACATTCAGTACGCAGATGTATAGCGTTAACTGCATATGAAAAGTTAGTTATTTTTAAATACTTAACCCTTATTGAATCAAAACAAATAAAACAAAAGTTTGCTCATACATTATATAAAAAATGTTCGGATTCGCCTGGAAAAGCAATTTCAGTCGGTTCCTACTTTAATAGATTATAAATTTCCAGAAACTAGAAAATTATGGAACCGCTGAGAATCCAAGATATTACATATTTAGTTCAAAACTCGTATAACACATCCGTCAATATTGCTGGGAGTAGCTCACGAAGTTACCGCGCCTTTAAAAGGTCGGCAAAGTTTGCCAACTTTCTCGGTAATTGTGCCCCGAGCCTTGGGGGATGCGCGGGGCGTATTCTAATGTATTTATTATACATAATGTATATTATTATGTATGTACTCGTATATTACTACTTTATAAGGAGAACAAGACTAGCTATACTATAAACTAGATATACCTATACTAGTTAGAGCTCTGTTTAAATGTTTCACGTCATTTTCATATTACGTTACCAACTATTTTTTGCCCTGTTAAATAATTCATAGCATTTTTATTACAAACTGATAACAGTAATGTCTTAGCCAGCTTTTTATCGTGATAAAAAAGATAACGTCACAAAATACGTTACGCTGGCTTTTATTCTTCCTTGTTACAATTTAGATTAAGCAAGAATATCAGTATTTCGCTTTTACTCTTGCATGATTTGCAAGATCACAAGCGAAATCACGTAAATAAGTTATATAAGTCTACGGGAAGATTTGAGTACTGTATCAAATCGCGATCCTACGTACCCGATGTTGAGAATAATCACAAGAGAAACAAAAACCAAATGTAATTAAAACAACTTGTGGAACAATTCATTTCAAAGAAACGTTACAAAACGAAACGAATTTTCAATACACTTAATAATGGTTCATGAGTATTGATCTCTCGAGTTTGACTTGAGACAAAGATTCTCCAGTAACGATTTTTACGCAAAAATGAGCACAGATCAGTGAGACCAGTTGACAGACCGATCAGTTAGATCTAGTTGAGACAATTAGATGTGAAATATCAAAGGAAGGTCCTCAAAAGGCTGATAGACGGATGGACGAAGCAGTGGATAACAAAATTTCATTTTTAGTAGTATACCTACTTTCAATATCCAATTCCAAAAATCACGTAACATTAAAAATATTAAAAAAAAACCCGACTGCTGACCAACTGTTTTTTTCATCGTCAGACATTATGTGTGGGCGAAATGTGGGTGTACGGGCAATTTAATTTTGAAGGTGGTAGAACTCTTTGTGGTTCGACTCCGGAAGCACCACCGCCACACCTATTTCTGCCTCATAACAACAGTGTAATGCACTGTTGCGTTCTGGTCTGAAGAGTGTGGTAAGTGAAACATACTTTTCCGAGGCATTCCATCTTAGTCCTCAGGGGTAGCAACGCATCTGTGACTAACCTTAGGTGAGACTTAGATCTGATTACAGATGTTCATGGGCGGCAGTAGCCACTTACTATCAGGTGGGCTGCATGCTCGTTTGCTACTTCCATACTATAAAAAAAAGTAGCAAATTAAAATCACTCAACCGATTAATTATTCACACGGTACAATTAACACTACACTAGGGACTTAAACAGAAATATAGCAACGTGACGTAAGATAGTTCCTATTATTAAATATTTCCCTTTATTTCGGTCCCCCCCTCCTTCCCTTTTTTCCCACGTTACTGGCGTAATTTTTATAAAAAATAAGTAACCTATGTCACTCAACTATATCATAATTATCATAATATATCAAATGTCGTAATCCCTTAAGCCGTCTGGTCTGTAGCGCGTGCCAAACAAATGGACATACATACATAAATACACACGCTTGACAACATTACCCTCCTTCCATTATCTTCAGTTCCGATAAAAAACATCTTTCGATGGTAAAACTGTTTGTTTATTGAAACAATATTCTTTGTAATTTCGTACAAATTATACATTGATTCTTACCTTAAATCATAGCGATAATTTTCGATAAGCGGTATAATGACATAAATAATCAAGATACTGATCGAAATTCCCCTTTAGTCACGTAACTAAAACTGAAAATGTTAATCAAACGAGGACGGAAACAAAATCAGGAATCGTCTCAAAAATGTTTATAAACTTTCCGCTGTTCGCTATTGAGGTAACACTCGCACAATGTTTTGACACAATTTAATTTACTTTAAGAGAAATATAAGGAACAAGTTTTAATGATCATTGAACGTAAAAATATCGTTATTTCAAAACTGTATTACATGTATAGATACTTCTATTCCTTTCAGATTTTTTTGCAGTTTTTAACTCCTCTACATTATCGTTTTAAGGTATGTCTTTTTAAAGGTATTGGGTTTTTTGTTTCAGTAAATTTCAAAGATAAAATTAGGTAGCACAAGTATGGTTTGGCCTGAGAGGTATCACCGCCACACCTATTTCTAGCATCAAACAGTTCTTGCATGTTGGTGGTTGCCAGCTCACTTATATATGAGGCGACCATCTTATTCCTCGCGAATAACAATACCTATGTGATTGACTTCAGAAAGATAACCTGGTCTGTTCGAAGTTCCTTACAGATGCCCAAGGGCGGCCGTGAACACTTACCATCAAATGAAATTCATTATTATCTTTTGCTATTTTAATCTTACAAAAAAACCTTATATTCGTCAGTTAGTCAGTATACTCTTAGAAGATTGTCTTCTAAGAGTACGTAATTTGTGCCATCAATAAACATATTTCAAATACAAAGAGAGAATATTGAACATGAATAAGTTCGTACAATCATGCAATTTGAAAAGCCATATCCATTTAACATCTCCATCTAAGAGCCAAGAATTCAGCATTAACTCAGCCAATCGCTTTGACCTTCAACCTGTGACTACCCTTCAATATTAACCTTTTAGGAAGCTCTCTCCGGAGGTCAGGATAGTGTGGTCGTATTATAATGTTAACGTATTCCGCCCGCCCTAATACCGAGCTCAAACTTTGATCTACCGGGGTTTTATTTCCAAGAACTTTATTTGTGTCAAACTGTCAAGAAATAGATATAAATTTAGATAGATGCCTCTTACTACAAGTTGCATCATGATTTTAATGTTTTGCTTAAAATTTGTAGCTTACACAAAATAATAATTAGAAATGATCATAATTTTGATGAACGTCTTCCTTTGTGACATCAAAACCCACTCATCAATACTCAAAGGTCATAATGATCACGTTATGTGCAAAAACCCCATTAGACCTACGTCCAACAGTGGACCTCAAAAGATTCAAAATCAAAGATCATAAAAAGCAATATTTACATATGAAATAAATTTTAATATTTTTGTTATATATCAATAGCAATCAGAATTAGACAATCAGGCCAAAATAGCATGTCATCTAAATTAAATAAGGAGAATATTAACCAAATGCTTAATCTGGGCACCTTAGTCCTTAGGATATAGCAAGATCCTTATATCGAATTAATATTTATCTTGATTGCGTGATATGCGTAATGCCAGTTCTCAATATATTAAATATACTTAAAGTTTTCAAGTGAAAAAAACTTAAATTAGATTGATTTCAAATTAAGGTAGTCAAAACGAAAATTATTGTCTTTCGCTTATTCGATGGATAGCTGATTCATAGATATTCTGACTAAAAACACTCACCATAATGTCGATATCGGTCCACTAAATCCATCATAGCCTTAGCCCACGCGAACTTCTTTGCCGAGTCCAGCAAGCCCATACATGGTTCGATATTCCCTTCATGAACTCCCATGCAAAAGTCTCGTAAACCTTCGAATTCATTCTCACACTTCCTCGCATCAAAGTCTTCTAAGAACCAAGAATTCTCCAAAGATGTCGAAAATAAGGCCTCTAAGAAGGGCTTAAGGACTGGTCCGAGGTACTTCCGATCCTCCTTCGCGCCCTTGTAAAGCCAGCCGAGGATATTCTTCATAATGTTGGTCTCATCCTTGAGGTCTTCCCGTCGAAGGTCAGGATCTCTACGCACGGCGTCGATGAGGCAGGCTGATGATGCGTCATAGTAGTCTTTCAGTTTGTTCCATTTCTTAGATCTGGTGGAGGTAACAAATTGAAATCAAGAAATCAAATATGAATGAATGGACATGTCACACGAAAATAGAGTAATAAAATAAGTCTTAATGAACACATTTCAAGGGGACAATACAAGGGACCTAATGAAAACGTTGCATTTTGTGAAATAACAAAATAGTGTTACTAAATAACATAATATTTACTGTATATTTACTCCTTTTCTAGCACGAACTCATAATTCGTAATTCGCTAGACGTTAGTCTACGTTATGAGCAGTTTTAAATATATAACTCTATTTGGCAAAATTTGGAGTTCAGTCCATTTCGTTCTTACTGTGCGACAGTGAATTATTATTATAATTATTGAAATTTTCATGAATTATGAAAATGAATGCATTTCTACGGTCCAATTGCATGTAAAATTTAAAAATCTGACGTATAATTAAGGAATATAGATGTATCTTTATTTTACCTGTAAGTGGATAGTTCTCGATCAAATTCACCCACAGCCCTAGTTTGGCAGTTGTTCAGATATAAATCTCGGGCTTGGTCGAGCATGATGGCCAAAATGTGCACCAGCTCTTCTATGGACTCCTGGTTCAATGATGTAGCTTGGATGAGGTTCGCGCGGAATATGCTGTGATTTTCCTAGTGGAATAAATTGTTTCTAGTTTATATTTTTTTATCTGATTGAAATAGCAAACGAGCACGCAATCCACGTGATGGTAAGTGGCAACTGCCGTCTATGGACACCTGTAAGAGACTTCATGTAGAACAGAAAAAAAAAAACACGCTTTCTACACTCATAGCCCCACAGTAGGATTTTCTCCTGTGTCGTGGGTGCCATGGACACACAAAGACGAATACACAAACATCCAG
>MOOZ01000200.1:244454-260086 GCA_002930495.1 Cecropterus lyciades | reverse complement strand
ATCCTAAATATATTACTTATCACAATTTTAGTGGGTATTCAATGCTATTAACATATATTTATTATTTTCTTATATAATATACATATAAAACAATATTAAGAGGGTTTTATTAGTAACATAATCACAATTCATATATGGTATATCGTTACAAAATTATATCAATATAATAAGATTTAATATCATAACTAGCTGAGCCCCGCATTTAAAAAATGTAACTTGACCTATGTCAAGTTACATTTTATGTAACTATTTACATACACGTCAAATATAATTACATATATGTACGTGAGCGTAGGGCGCGCGCGGTTTCTTATTTTTTGTGAAGATTCCTAATGACATTTTCTAAAATAGAAGTTGCCTAAGTTTTGCCTTATGACATCATCAACTATCCAAAAGTGAAAGTCTCGTCTTAATCGGTTCAGTGATTTTAGAGATTACCCCGAACAAACAGACAGACAGATAGACAGACAGACAAAAATTTTAGTAATTGATGTTTTGTAATCAATATTGTATCTATATACTTCCATTTGCATTTTAAAAAACTGTTATTTTCATATTACAAACACACACTTCAATTGTATTTATATGTATAGATATATAGATAAATCTTATTTTTGATTACGCATACAAATGCCGTTAATCGTACAGGAAATAACAGCGTAGCGCGACTGTTACCATACGTTTATCCGTAAAGGTTTCCAGGTTCGATCTAGGCCAGAAAGACATTACCTAAATTTATAAAATTATATTGATGTTTTAGGACAAACACTAACGACGAGTTAATTTAGGTTAGATTAGGTTATTAAAGTTTATAGAATTTAATATTAAGTATGTTTTATAGTTTTAACGATGATTCCGCTTATTTTATAAAAAAATAGACATTGCATTGCACAGTACGCGATTTCTTATTACAAATAAAACAATTGAATTCTAAAATTAAACACTCAACAACATACATGTATACGAAAAGATGACTCATTATATAGGTGAACAGTTCATAAGTATCTGCCTAACTGAAGACGGTAATCCTTCAGGCGATTACCGGATTAAGTCAACCTTGTTGATGTATCCTGATAGGACTTATCTCTAGATAATGTAGTAGGCAGTAAATCATAATGTAAACACATCAAATTAAACCAACTTATAGTGTCTAAAACCACAGCGATGACTGTTGACTATTACACCTCCTCAAACAAAATTTTAATAGAATGACATTAAGAGCACGAGTGGTAATTTACTTAAGCTTATTCACCATTTACAATGGGACGGTAAATTTTCAGAAACAGAAATCCCGAACCCCATCGCATTTCCAATGTAAAATAATATACTAAAGTCTATCCGAAACTTTTAGGAGGCGCCAAACTCGAAAACCCCTTTTTTGGCCTTATGCCTTACGCTGGGTTCAACCTTTCCCTTAACAAAAATCCTTTATCCGCCAGTCGATCCATAATTAAACACAGTTACAGTTAAAATAGTGTTTACTTCAAAACTAAACTAGCAGTTCATGGGCGTTATTTACAGGTTAGCTTAGGTAGAATAGCAAAATAGTATTTGAGTACAATGTAGGTCACTGAAAAGAGTGTCAACTGAAAAGTACAATTGCGAATTCATTAATTTTACTCGGCCCGCGTCGCTCACGATCCGCGTCACAATTGGACGGGGAACGAATGGAAACTTCTAAACTAGAAAATCTATAGTTATTATGACCAAACAATGTATGTTATATAAGGATAAAACATCGAAGACAAATAAATCCAAAACTTAAGTAGGTATTTAAGTTTAAGTCTTTCATGATCCATGTATTCGCAAACCGTTGCATCGCCTGAAGAATACTCTTACGCTGCTCCAGTGGTAACAATCGAGTACGGTGGGTTAAACATGCCCTTCGAAACTCCGAAATTAATTTTCGTACATAGTTATGTATGGTTACGTGTACCTAGTTATGTACCAAAATTCTACGCTTAAATAATCTAACTGGGGAATTAGATGTTTTTCCTGACCCGGAGATGAACCTATGCCCTCAATCTATACTGCAATGTTTACTTTATTTTCTTTCATGGGCTATGAAAAAAATGTATGCTTAATGTTAACAATAACCAAATAGCTTTAGGTAATTACAAACTTAATGAGATGAAGTTTCGTTCCCGTATATTCTTCCGTTCTGTACCAAATCAGCGCCTACATGAAAGCTTCTCACCTCACGAAGCTTAATAGAAACAATATACTATATAGGACAGGGACGATGGAATAATACAACGTGTTACCGTTAACTGAATATATTGCGAACTGAAAAACTTAAACGACGGACGGACCTCATTCATATACAATACTCACACTTTCATAAATCACGCGATCATATTCAATATGCTAACATAGCATTATAATATAATATTAAATGTCCCTACAATGAGTATAGAGAACCTTTGCTGAATGGCTTGACTCACGGCGAGGCGGGACCGGTATCCTACCGTGACCTCGTCGCTTCCGAGGCTAACTTCCGAAGGCTTCGCGAATTCGCCCGGAGATGGCACACTGATAAGCAGGGGCGGGAACGTGAAGACAGGGCACGCGCGGCCGGCGTCCGAGGCTGTGGAGTGGCGTCCATCCCAAGACGGGTGAGCGGCACTGGGACCAGCTCAGAATAAGCGGCTCGACATGAGCTATGTAAGGAGAGAATACACGCCGTGTATTTATACATCGGCGTGTTCTCCCACGTTTCGGCCCGTATAAACGAAAGGTTGATGGGGCCATGGGAAGTTGGTGGGTGAGTGTTCTACTGAACAGTTCTACCGTATACCCGCTATACCTGAGTAATAAGTTGGAATACCTTAAAAATTATTTCGGATAATTAGCTTGATGTTATTTTACAGATAATTATGTATAACGCCAATTAATTATCTACTGTAACTGTTTAAAAAATACTGTAAATAAGTGGAATAATAAGAATGTTACTATAAAATATGTCTAATGCCTTTATTTAGTACCTATATCTAACTCAATATTAATTGTTAAAGGTTCTTGGTCAGAATTACTTATTAATTTAACAGAATAACTATACTTCCTTTTAAATTACTGTATTATGTTTAAGTATTAATATATTAAATTATAATATATATTGAATATGTTTGTGTTTTACGATTAATAGAGAAGTAGGTAGGTAATGTGCCTACAACACATTATCGTCATCCCAGGGTTGACTGGCAGAGAATGCCATTAGGCATTTAGTTCACCCGGTAACCCTTAAGGTATTTCAAAAGAATAAATAATTCCTCCTCGTTTAAAATTGATTAAAACAACATAATCGGTACATTTACAAAATGCCATGAAAATCGAATGAAAATTCATTTGACCTACTAGCTTAATTCTCAGCAACTCATATTTGCTAAGTATGATAGATAGGTTTTATTTAAGTATTTTCTCACCCTAAACTACACACGAATCTAGGTCGAACATTTACATTAAGATAATAAAGATATTAGTGCAAATAGTAGATTAGCGGTAGGCACCTCGCAATCAACGATCTCGTGCCAGGCGGCAGTTAGCGGAATAAATTAAAACTTGAGCGGTTAACAACACCCTTCCACGTCGTATATCTTCTTACCTATTATTACTTATACATACGCAATATAAGTTATATTTAAATGCATGCTCAGTATAATATTATCCTCATGTTCCTATTTAGGTGCAAAGCGTTTAGGTGCGGAGCTGTGTTATTTACCTACATATGATATTCACCTAATAGTTATTCTCGGTATATCCACCATCATATAAATATTTAGCTTATTTAATTTTTGTCGTGGGGATGTAATTAAAAAAACACACGATTAATATTAATACATACAAATTACGTGCCACGTTGTATGTCCGCTATGGACTTCTAAACTACTGAACCTATTTCTATCAAATTTGCACACCGTGTGTAGTTTGATCCAACCTGAAAGATAGGATAGCTCATATAAGCTATCCTATCAAGGTATGTAGATAGGGATATAGTATAGGTATGTAACCGTAGCCATGGCGTAATATGTTGGGTGATATTTCTGTTACATGCATTTAGGCTTCCGTACCCAAAGGGTAAAACCGGGACCCTATTACTAAGACGCCGTTGTCCGTCTGTTCGTCTATCCGTCTGCTACTTGCCACTATAACAACATACTAAATAGCTGAATAAAATAAATATTTAAGGGGTCTTCCATACAACAAACGTGATTTTTTTGCTGAATATTCATAACGGAAACAGGTAGATGTTTAACGTATTCACAGAATATTTAGTTATATATTCATTTTGAAAATAAATAATTAAATCAAAACAAAATATTTAAGGGGCGCTCCCACACAACAAACGCGATTTTGTTGCCTTTTTTATAGATAATTGTACGGAACACGAGGAGGAATTGATTTAAAAAAGCTTTTTCCATAGTCAGATATGTTGGCTTATCTCTGGTCGGATATGCAGAAAAACAATACATTTATATTGTATACAAAGAAGTACTTACTGAACAATTAAGATAAACATAATCCATCATAATCATTTTAATATTCACTTGAAAGGTACAAAAGGTAGTTACACCAAGATTTTACATAATAGAGCATACATGTTTCGCCAAATTGGCATGCAAATGGATAAATGTGTACATACACACGCGGTAAAAACATTACCCTCCTTTTGGCAGTTGGATAATGAACCCAAACATTTAGTTATTCAACAAACATGCATGAAAGTTAAGTGTACTTGTGTTGATAATTGTTTACACTTCACGCCCATACACATCAATAATAAACTCCAAATTTTCCCAAAGGTGCATTGCTATCCTAGGCGACTAAGTTTGAACGATGCGTGTGTTTTGCCTTGCACTTCCGAAACGGAATGACAGATCTATTTTGCTGTTAAATCAGAAACAGCTAGCGGTAACGGTGGCGTACCACAAACAAGCCGATGTAAAGCTACTTATAAAAAGCTGATCATTAATTTAGTGACTTCTTTGACACATAAATAAATGATAATAAAACCTATAAAACTGATCATATCGATAGAAATCTTACTAAATCATTTTAGAAATGGAAATAAAACAACAACACAATTGCTTTAACACTTTTATTGCTATTTACATAACAGGCAATCATCCACACAGTCTGCACAAGTCTACCGCCGGTCAGTCGCACCAGTCGAACCTTCATTCAATGTAGTCACAATACTCCCAATACATTCTAGTATTTTGTTATTGCCTACTGTTTGTTTTATTTATTGACTAATTGTTTAATTCTAAGTTTAAATTTTATTTACTTGTATATTTAGATGTAGTCATAATCATAAGAATTTATATAATAATATTTTGGGCAGTTTAAAATAAGGCGAAACACAGATATCACCCACTTTTGGAGCTTATATTCGGAAGCGCTTTTGCCATTCAAAAATAAGGAAAAGGAGTCCCAGTTTACAAGAACTCAAAAGCTCAAAGACGACATTTATAACCTGAATAATATTTATAAGTTTTTTGTAAAGTCCAATTTGAAAATAAAACTTTCAGTCTTAAAATACTTTATTGGCATACATTGTTAATTCATAAGTTTTGGTCTTATGAATTAAGATTTAGACTTACCATTCATATTTTGAGCATGAGTCAATAGTTTACCTCCAAACATACCACAAAAGTTAAGTCCATATGAATAGACATTCACATCAACCCACAAAATACTTATCTTGAAAATTTTAAAAGTGACTATGTGAAAAATACCCCTGCATATCAAAAAGTGTCACATAATACAGTGAAATATTTATCATATCATATATATCGCATTATTTATCACATATTTGAAGAGAAAATAAATGCGATAATCGCGCACATACATTTGAAGTTCTGTATGATTTTTTGCATCATTTTATGATAATACATTTTCAAACCAAACACAAAACATAGAATTAAACAATCAGATTATTACAAGTAGATCATCATGTATAATACAAAATAACATTATTTTAACGTTTATACGTAAAATATTCGTCAAACACTATTTTCGGATATATTTGGCGTATCTACACACATTGCTTAAAACGATAATAATATAAATGAATCATTTACAACAATACTACGTAAAATCTACTAATATTATAATAATGTATTTCTGATTATATTTTTGTATTTCTTTCGGCAATTATTACTTTTGAAATTTTTGCATTTTGTCCTTGTCGTTGATATTAAATACTAAAATTTATATTTATTTTTATTATTCATTGTGCGCAAAGTCGCACATCAAAATTTCAGTCTGAAATCCGAATTAATGATTAACGATCATGTTTAATCAAAAATTATTTTGACTTTTTTGTTATCATTATTAAAAATAATATTTTGATTAAGAAACAGATAGACGTAGAAATCAACGGTTTGTTTATTATTTTTATCTTAAAAGATGAAACAATATCGGTTCAAAAGTAAGCACCATGTGGGTTAAGCGTCATCGGTCGACAGATGGCGCTGTGCATATTTGAATTACTGCTTTTTTTATTACACTTTAATACTCTAGTTGCGCAAATATAAGGCCAGATTTTGTACACATTGGATGTAAATATCGTGAGTATATAATATTCTAAGACATATCAGATATTAAAATCACACTACAAAAACTTTACGATAGAGGGCACTGCTAAATATTTGCATACATATATACAAAGTTTTGTAAATTTTTGACCAGTTTTACCCGCGGTTTCATTCGGATTAGTCTTGCAAGAAACATAGCCTATATTACTTCTGGATAATATAGTTTTCTTATGCCATAATAATTATGAGAATCGGTTCAGTATTTTCAGAATTTATCGATTACAACCAAACAAGCATCTTTCACCTTTTTTAATATAATACCGATAATATCATGAATACCTTTATGTCATCTGCCATCTTACCCAATTAAAAACCATCCAATGTCACGTATCCAACTTTCTAAAAAAAAATCTTTCTGCAATGAATTCGATTTTGACTTGAATTTACCTAAATTTAGGTAATAGATAAGATTTATATTTGTATAACATTAAGAATGAATTTATTTTTACTCGATATAAAGTTATATTTATTCAAATACTTTGGCGTATGACAAATATATTTTTCCTTTTGTTCCCTCAAATCGGTCGAGGTACTGACGACGCTCCATATAGGCGACGTCACATGTAAAGTGCGTTCGGGGCTTAATGCGTTCGACCATGTTACTTCCAACAGGTTAAGTAGTACTTATTGCGAGATACTATTTATTCCTTATGCTAACATAGACGAAGGAACCAAATAGACTCCAAATACAAACTACGTCTTGTTATACGAGCTCTCGATTAGAAAGGTGTAAAACAGTATAAATATGATAAGTATTGTTATTAGTCACATTCTAGGATTAACTTGTTGTCTTTGCCTTTACATAGTGACATATTTGATTTATTATTAAAAACATGACACGATATCTAAGTAGATATTACGATATAAATATGTACCTATATTATTAATTAACTCTATTTTGCATACTAAGATCATAGAAGAAATTCTATAAACTTATAATTGAAAAGTAAAAAATATTTTTAAGAGAGATTTACTTCGATTCAATAAAGCTACGAGATCACACCTATCATAACGCCTCACGTAGAAAATAATTATTATCGTCGCGAGCAACTCCGTCCCATGTTAAAAATCTTATGTTATATTAACGCACGAGTCTTTCGCCGCTGCGAAAAATACACTCCAATTTTCCCAAGCGCACCAAAAGAAGTATAACTTCTAGAATATTTTGAGATATTAGGAGTGTATTCGGTTCCTCCGTCCTCCCTCCCGTACTACAAGCTACTCCCAGCGGCTCTTCTTCCCGCTCTTGCGCGTGCGCTCGGCGGCGGGCGCGGCGGGCGCGGCGGGCGCGTTCACCCCGGGCTGCAGCGCGGGACGCGTCTGCTCCCATGAGTGGTCCGTGGATGCTGTGAACTGGGGAACAATATTTTAAGCTAGTTATACAGTCGCATGTAATCATTTATGATTACATGATGTACGGTAGTGACATAGAACGAAGTTTATTTCGTTTTTGATTTGTCCACCTGATGGTAAATGATGAAAGACTGCCTCCCCCCCCCTTGATATCTGTTAGAAAATTTATAGAGAACAGAGGGTCTATATTAAGTCGATCAGTAAAAAGTGAGGATCGTGACGGATTCTGTTTACAAACACACTCAACGACCACTGCCAGATTATAGTAACTCATCGGTGAAACCACACCCGTCGTACGTTGCAACGTTTTACAAACAAGCCCGATAATCACCGACAAGTTATAGTACCTCCCCGGTAGAACTTTGGCAAAGGGAGATCTCCCGCCAGGCTAGGTGATCATGCCCGGTGAGCGGTCGCGCTCCGACGGTCTCTGTTCGGAACTTGTGTATATGCAGGACGTTGAGAAAACTCCCACAGCGCGATTCCGAAAGTAGTGGCGGCATCTGTTGATGAGTTGCGGGAGGTCGCCACAGAAGCACCCGTGGCATGTAGCGACGTGGACCGACCTGGTTGTACTGCGTGCGGAAGGCCTGCTTGAGCGAGGCGAGGCGGTCGGTGGCGGGCCCCGCCGCGCGCTCGGCCGCCGGCTCCTCCGCCGCCGCCGGCAGCCCCGGACGCTCCTTGTACCTGCGACGCACACGCACGCACACGTTACACACACACGTACATTACATTCACGCGCACACACACGCACATATACACTGCCAAGGATGTTCTTAACGTAAAAACGTACCTTGTTTTAATCAATCCTAAAACATTAAATGAAATATTTTTAAATATGTCTTCTTTTTTTAGAAAAGAGAAGAAAATGTTGATCGTAAAATCGTAATAGATATGTATATATACATGCGTTGTGAATAAAACCTAAAAAAAAAAGAATTTTATTTTGAAATATAGTATTAGTAATATTTTTTTAGGTTTTATTCATCGCAATCTTTTACGCTTTATTTAGCTTAAAGAAAACCTTTGCATTTTTCAAAACATTCCAACTAGTCGTTTACAATGTTTAAGAAGTCATGATTCTAGGTTAGACCCACTAATTTATGATTTGTGTTATATGATATTCAGTCAATATTATAAGTTTTAGTAAAATACAAGACCTTTGATTAATATAAAATATTATATGCCTGCCACATACAATACAAATAAACCTATTTTTTTATTCCAACAAATAAGACATAGTCAACCGTGATAAAATACATTCATCCATTAGCGCTCCAGTATTGTACCTGCACCTCCCCAATAGGGCTTTAAAGTAGCGTAATATATAAAAATATTAGACAATCCTCATACCCGAGCCCACAGCCTCCAATATTCAAGTTCTTTCCCTTGCCCTTCTTGAAGCGTGACTTTCGGAACCATGAAGACTGCATCGCCAGTTGCATAAGCTCCTCTGGCACCTCCTGAAATCATCATTATAATTTTAAACAATACACACCATTAGGCCATGTCCTTGACTTACTTACCACATTTTTTATCCGAAACATTCCATCTTAATCTTCAGCATTTACGGTTCATCTCAGGAACACTTCTCTTATCAGGGTAGATGACTCGTTTGTTATTTGTACTATAATATGACTGTTAGATGTATCCCTAACCTGATAACTGCTTTAAGGGTAGACCTTTTCGCCACTAAAGAACACCGCACCACTACAAAGGTTCCTCTTTAAGCGACCCTTTGATTCCATCATCTGGAGATTCACATAGGATTTTACAATACTGATGTACTCTATGGAGGGGTGTAGATAAATCTGATGTATGGCACAACAACAGTGAACTAATGTTATAAGGTAGCGATAGAAACGAGGTTTGCCTTCACACTAAATGGAACCCCTCGTTCCATTACCAGCTGAGAAGCAACACCATATCCTGTCCCCACCAACTGATCGATGTATCCAAGCGTCACCTGCTCCATGCTCTCCTTAGAAGGTGCCCCGCGAACTCGCATTCGGTATGGCAGAGAGACACGGAGGATTTGACAATAAAACTATACCACCCGAAGTAGTATCCCTGAATCTGATCTAAAACACATCATCGGTAAACAAATGTTATAACGCAGGGACAGAGTACATAGTGCCTTGGAATCCCTTATCTTAATATCACCTGAGAATTAGCCGCATGTCTTGTGCACTTACTACGAGTTTTATTATGTTTCGTCAACACGACCACCGCCTACGTTTCGCCCATATACCAGTCATTATACAGGCAAGACGTAAGAAGTAATCGTATTGAGCAATCTCGACCAGAGCGACGATAAACTAACGTCATAAGGTAGCGACAGCGGTCTTTGGAATCCCTCGTACCACCTCGAGCTGGGAAGTAACCACATCCTTGCCTCCAGCACTGCACGCTTGCGCCCCACGCGGTGCGCGTGCGTGTCGACGTAGCCGCGTGACGTCACTCACCTGCTGCACGCCCTCCAGGTTCCGCAGCAGGTGGCCCGCGAACTCGCGGTCGGTGTCGCGCGCGAGCAGCGTGTAGGCGTGTCCGCGCACGCCCGCGCGCCCCGTGCGCCCCACGCGGTGCGTGTGCGTGTCGATGTCGCGCGCCACCGTGTAGTTGATCACCGTTCGGATGTGCGGGATGTCCAGGCCTCGGGCTGAGGGATAGACGCACTTATTACGTATCACCAATCAGGTTAATTAGGTTTAAAACATTTTAGGCGTGTCTCTCGAAAGAAGCATTTTGGAGATTACCACACTGCTACGATATCAAATAATTGTTTTCAAATCACTCAAAACGCTTCCGATTAGATTTAACGACGTCAAGCGTAGCAATGCATCTGTGACCCACCGTAAATAAGACTTGCAATCATATCTAGAATCGACTACAGATGTTCATGGGCGGCAACGGCCACTTACCATATCAAGTGGCCTATACGATCATTCGCAACATCTACATTATACCTGCGACGTCAGTTGCGACGAGGATGCTGTTCTCGTGCCTCTTGAACGCCGTGATGACCTTGTTCCGGTCGGCCTGGTCCATGTCGCCGTGCAGCAGCAGCGCGTCGTACTGCTGCACGCCCAGGTTCGCCGCTGTCTGCTCCGCTTCCAGCTAGTAACGTCAGGACGAACACGTAAGGACATTATAAAACTAGTGACATTATTTCAAATATTCAAACTATAAACCCGGCTGCTTAAAAACTATTGACCTCAGCTTCAACTCTTTGTTTTTAAGCAGTCAGATTTATGCTTTGAATAATAATATGACGACTTTTGTAATAATGACGACCCACGTGGTGGAGCGGTCACCATACCGGTCTGACACGCAGTGGGACCCGGGTTCGATCCCCGGCCAGACAGACATCTAAATGATGAGTTTAGATTTCTGTTGTAAGTCTGGGTGTTTGTATATTCGTCTTTGTGTATCCATGGCACCCACGACACAGGAGAAAATCCTACTGTGAGGCTATGAGTGTAGAAAGCGTTTATGTTTATATAACATTTTTAATATACAATATAATATTTTTTCTAAACGTTTTTATTAATTTCTGCCTAAATAGTAAGATAAAAGTATTTTTAATATATACATTTTTGCAATGGTCTATTTGCTACCTTTCATTTGACACCCATATTGTTACGTTAATTAAAAAGTTTTCTCTCCCTTTTTCGGTATGTACTAGTGCCATTTCAAAAATATATAGCCTATGTCACTCTGCAAACTGACACGATTCTAATGATATGTCATACATCACAAGCCGTCAAGCCATTTGGGCTGCAGCACGTGCCAAAGAAATAGACATACATTCATAATAACACATACGCTCGAAAATCATCACCCTCCTTTTGACCTAATCGGGTAATAAAGATAATATTATTATTAAAGAAACGTGAAAAAAACGTTGAGTCATACGAAAAAAACTTTTTAAACAATTAGGTACAAAAGCAATAAATGATATACCTTTTTGGTTACAAATATTAATACACTGCCCGATGATAGGAACTCCACCAAGTTTTTGAGTAGCCATGACCATTTTTCGTCAGGTTTGTTGAATATTCTGCCAAAGAAATGTTATAATATGATTAATATATCAAAATAATATTAGTTTACTTCATACTAACGCCATCTAGTGATTAAAGTATATACAAAATAATAGTGTTCCATAAGTTACAAAAAGGAATAAAAATTGTCTATTCTCAACCGGCAACCCGTTCGTTTTATTAAGAAACAATTAGTTATTGGCACATGTCGCTCCTTTGCATAAATAATAACACAACACAAAAACGCTAATTTTACAGATAAGCTTGGTAAAAATAAACAATGCTTTTTTATATTTTCAACAAATGAACTAAAATTAAAATGCCATCGACCACAGTGTAGTTAGAGCACCAACTTTCCATTTTAAAATAACATAATAAGGATAAACTATAAATTGACGAATTGAACGTGAGGTTATTCATGTAATGGTGGGTTGCTGCACATTTCTAACGTATTTCTACGAAGTTATACCTAAATTGGGCATAAAATTTACAGTAGACAAGAAAAACGATTATGCTGCCACATCTGATACAAAGCAGTAGGGTTGTAACGGAACTTCGTCTCCGCCTCGGTTACTTCCGCAAAATCGAACCTCCGCATCCGCAATCAACTCCGAAAAAGTTTTGCGGAGGTTTATCAACGTTGATCTGGACGTATAACGCGCAAGGTGGGACGCTAAGCGACGCTGCCGCTGGGCTAAATGTTGCAACTAGATGAATATCTTTATTGCGATAGAGATATAACATCCAATATAAATATATTTTTTCTCCCATATTTCACACTTACTTATCGGTGCCGATGCAAAGCTGTCGTTCGTGAATATAACTTTCCTTTTCTTAATTTTGATTATTAGTAATTATTTGATTTTTTATAAGAACTGCGAGCGCTCACCTGACGTGCTGCGACACGAGGTGCGAGGCCTCCCCCGCGGCGCCGTGCTGCACGCGCACGGGGTCGTGCAGCGCGTCGCGCGCGAGCCGCTCCACGCGGCGCGGGAACGTCGCCGAGAACAGCAGCGCCTGCCGCTCCGGCCGCACGTGCCCGCAGATCGACCGCACCTGCGGCTCTGACCACACCACCGGGCTTTTGAAGATACAGGTACTTTTGGCGCGTTAGGGAAAAATTATGAGAATATTTTTTACGATGAGCACGCTCACCGTGACGAAAAACCGACACCGTGAAATTAGCCAGTCAAGATTTTTATCTCATATTTAAATCTTCGACTTAAATAAAATGTACATATTTCATATTATTATTTTAGGTAATAGTTGTTTTGGTGAGTTTGGAAAAAAATACACTTTTATTTTTTGCACACAAATACTTTTAAAATAGGCGCCATAAATACTCAACGCCATCTATTTTTGAATCGTTAACTTAATAAGGAAGTATAGCGAGAAACTTATATGAGTCACATGATGGACTAAGTAGTTTAACATTAACAGTATAGATGGCGTTGTCATTGTCATCAACAAATATTTATAACTGAAAAAACTACCTGAATGTTTTCTGATGATATTACATTATGTTTTAATATTATTATGAAAAAATCAATCATTGAATCAAAACCAACATGTTTTTAATGAATAGGTGCAACCGCCATAACTATTTTTCACATGACAGTTCTGTGTGTTTCGGTGGATGAGTGAATTGCAAAACAGGTATTTCGACTCACTATAAATAAATTCGTTCGCTTTCCGACTGTAAAAAATGATTTATTTATTCGTACAGATTTGTCTTTCAACATTTTTTCACTGTAGGAAATATAATGAAAAAAACAAATATAATAAAATATTCCTATATCTACCGTCAACCCATTATTGTCCCAATGCTGGGCACGGGTCTTCTCTCAGATTGAGAGAGTTTCAGGCCATAGTCCACCGCACTGACCAAGTGCGAATTGGTAGACTTCACACACCTTTAAGAACTTTTTAAATAACTCTCAGGTGTGTAGGTTTCCTCACGATGTTTTCCTTCACCGTAAAGTAGTGATAATTAACTTCTAATACGCACATAATTTTAGAAAAATCATTGGTGCGTGCCTGGGACTCGGCTATTCCTATATCTGCACTTTTCTATTTCCTATGTCTATGTTTTTGAATTTGAAATAATATACTTTGGAATACAACATGCTTTTCATAGCATTATAGAAAATGCTATGTTTTACTATACAATAGAATTTTAGTAAAATCAACTTTTCTTGCATCATATCAGAGAAATATTAATACCGCTCACATACAAACACCGGCCAATAAATTTTGAATAAAAAAATTACATCAATTCAATTAAATTATTGTAAAAATAAATTGTATATTACACTTTTAATTACACTAAATTATTTATTTGACAAAAAAAAAATCCTCCACACGATTGAGATAGCAGAGCGTGGTTTCGATCCACGGACCTCTGGGTTATGGGCCCAGCACGCTTCCACTGCGCCACTCTGCTCTATTCGCAAACGTTGAATTTTACGCTTAGTATCGAATATATTGTGCTTGCTGTAGGTAAGTATATTTATACACACCACATCTATGATGAGGCATCATAATTGAAACAGTTAATAGCGCGAATTGATTTATTCCGTGTACATTGAGCAACTAACTGCCTGTAATTTATTATGTGCGACAATACATATATTGTGTTCGGCACAATATCTAATCTGTACTAGCGATGAAAAAAAACTAAAATAAAGACTCAGTTGTTGAATCATCTTAGTTTAAGGACTTGTATCCAAATATTTAATTTTCATCGTATCGTTTAGCTAAAATGAAACGAATACGTGTACATTTTTATAAGTTGAGTACATAGTTTTGAAGTCTACTTTGGACTTATTAGCAATCCCCGTGCATGTTGACAAGTCCTTTTTTCATGATTTTCGAATTTATTGAATTATTTTATTATAAACTCCGTTTTGTAAGGTATCAGGCTAAATGGATGTGACGACGTGTAGATTAAAAAAAGAGTTGATTGAGAAAACCAAATAGAGGATGTTAAATTTTTATGATCGTGCTTCATATGACTTTTACAATTTTTTTAAGTTACCGAGTTTCCTGAACTACTACTACTACTGTTACTAACATTCAAATAATACCATTTTATCCCAATCTTTTCTTACTAGGACTGGACTGGGACTTCATTAATAGGTAATAATTTTTTGTGACGATATTTTACAATAGATACGTTAATGATATATCACGTTTCATGTTCGGCTCCTTTCCGAACAGAAAGACCCTTGTAAAGAAACGGTTAGAGCTCATGGTGCTCTATACGCCAAAAGTTATTCGATCCATTTATACTTTAATATTATAGACCTGAAGTGTTTGTTTGGTTGAACGCGCAAATTTTAGGAACAACTGGTTTGAATTGAATAAAATATTGTTGTAAAATAGTGTTGAATACTCCGTTTATTGAGGAAGACATCAGGCTATATAACATTACGCTATGTTTGTCTGTTTGTTTTTTTTTTTCTTATGTAGTGACGAGTAAAACCGCACGGCAATTATTAGCAGTCCAGCAGTCTAGCTGGACTGCTAATGGAAATCAAGGTTACTTACAAAAAAATATGTGTAGTACTCACCAAAGCCCATGTCGAACATGCGGTCGGCCTCGTCCAGAACCAGGTACGTGACTCGGTTGAGGCTGGTT
>MOOZ01000200.1:229266-243925 GCA_002930495.1 Cecropterus lyciades | reverse complement strand
AATTACAAAAAAATATGTGTAGTACTCACCAAAGCCCATGTCGAACATGCGGTCGGCCTCGTCCAGAACCAGGTACGTGACTCGGTTGAGGCTGGTGGCCTTGCTCTTGATCAGGTCGATGATGCGGCCAGGTGTGCCCACCACTATCTCCGCACCCCCTCCTACATAATACAATGCCTCTATTTGAGTATATATGATTTATATAAGGTGTATTCTGTACGTGCGTTAGACTTATAAGAATTATTTTTAAAAATAACGAGTCAACACTATTTTAAACTTATATTTTCTGAGCTTGACAAAAAAGATTACAAAAAACTATATTTCTTATAAAACACAATAATGCCATCTATTGCTACGTTTTCTTATAAGCGTAGGAACTTCTTTTGTAAACAATGCTTTCTAACTAACATGTCAGTTATCAGATTGTAAAATTAATTAAAAAGTAAAATTTATAAGTTTCAAAAATACTTTCACGATTCTTACTTTATAACATTTTGCGAAAATTTGCACAGGTCGACCGGTTTGAGTATATTTTTTCGTGAGTTCATTACTTAAGGTGATATTTCATAATATTTTAAACTGTGATATTTGATATTTTAATATTCACACATAGACTGACTGATTTAAAAATGTTTACATATAAATATGCTGTAACGATTTAGGTTTGAATGAATCATGATATAATATACCTTCTAAGGCTTTCGTCTGCTCCCACTTAGAACCTCCACCATACGCGCACACGCACCTTATGTTATAAACTTTGCCAAACCTCTTTGCTTCCATATAAATCTGAAACAAATATATACAAGCATCAGTATCAACGCCATACATTTGAGTCTACTATTAAAAAAAAGGGTTTGAATGTGAAGAATTTTTATGATTAGACTAACTTGAAATAGTTTCCATTATATCAAAACTCAGTTATACTTTTCCGTGGAAAGAAATAATCACTTAACATCATAGCATCTATTTCTCTTACCAATTGACAAATTCTACTATAGTAATTATATAATAAATTTTACATCAGCACGATCTTCAGCGACTCGACACTAGATGGCGCTATCACGAATCCTGAATCACGCTATTGAAGTTTTCGTCTTATACAAACCCTTTGAACTAAAACTAGTAAATATCTAAAAATAATTTCCTATAACAATCAATTAAATGTAGAAACCATTGGATCAATTTGCAACAGCTATTATTATTAGAGAATCAACATACCTGCTGCGCAAGCTCCCGAGTGGGTGCTAGAATGAGTCCAATGGGACCATCTCCAGGCGCCAACTCCTTCTGATCCATTATATGCACCAGCAGAGGCCAGAGGAACGCTGCGGTCTTACCGGACCCCGTCCGAGCAATACCTGCATATCAATAACATTATTTATAGAGCACTATGTTGTTAAAAATATGGTAATTACAACCCATTTTTATGTCTTACAGCTTTGTAGCGGTTTGTAATACTGAAGCAGTCCTGCAGCATGTTCCACTGTACTGCTTCATGTATTAGTGGAGAAAATACAGGATAGTTCCCGTCGTGTCAGATGTTTTCAACTACATATTTTGTGTAAAGATAACGATGGCGACAGACAGCTTCATGTATGACACTACAAAAACGTACATGAATTGAAGCGCCACCAATGGTCACCCATCCGAACGAGGATCGACGTTAGTTAACTTTGTAAATTAATTACGGTCTATAAAATAACGAAATCTATAAGCGCGTTTCATATCAAAAATATTAAAGTATCTGTAAAAAAAATTCATTGAGAAAACATATACTTCAGCGTTGATTCCTTTAGGTCGACTTCCGAGTGTGGAGGCCGCTGCTGCTACATCGCGCGACTGTCGCATGACGAAGTCTTGGAAGTCACCCTTAAGAGCAGGGGTTCCCAATTATATTTGGCCATTGAACCCCCATACTTTATTGACGGAATCCTAGCTGGTTATCTCAATAACTAAAGTATTTACCTTGTAATTTGAATTTTCATGTTATGCCTCGTAGAATGACCAAATTACAAATTAAAAATGTGTAACAACTACTTTATGAGAAGAATGCATTTTTAATATATATAATATACAAAATATTTTTTATAAGAGCATTGCGTTTGTGAGTCTTGCACAAATGTTTTATTTAAATTTCTGACAGAGGACGGAACCCCAGTGACTCTTCTATGGAACTCAAGGGTTCCGCAGACCACCATTTTGGAATCGTTGCTTCAGTGTGTTGTAACCATACTAAGTTAAATAAACAAATTTAATATCATGGTACCTATTAGATCCCTCCCCGAGAGGGCGGCGGGCACGCCGGCGGCCTGTATGGGCGTCGGCTGCGTGTACTCAGACTTGCGTATCGCCTTCATCAGCTGCTCGTCGAAGCCGAGGTGAGCGAAGCTGGTTACGGGACGGGGCGGGTCTGGCCCTGAAATCTGGAAATCAAGACATATAATTTACGATTTTTTTAATGGTTCCGAAGGTAGACAAGATGGAGAGTTTAAGAAATGTTTCTATGTAGGATATTATGGCAATAATGCTCATAATCAATCTAACCGAAAACATAAGACGCGCTTGTCTGAATTTAGGCTTGTAATCCTCTGACAACCTACATAACAGATAAAATTGGTTAAAAGTGTCGCGTCGCCGACGTAGTCGTCCCGTTCCCACTGCGATTCCAGAACCGAAAATACAAGATTTTTTATAAACACAAATTTGATGACAAATGACAGAAGTCAAGATGGTAGAACAAAACTCATTCTAGTATAGTTGATTTTTTTCAGTGTGGATAATTTATATTATTTATAGAGTAAGTGGTTTTTTTTTACGATTATATCGAACAATAATATGGAAGTAGCAAATGGGAATGTCGAATGCAGTCTATACAATGATAAGTGGCCACTTCCACCCATAGACAAGCCCTCGGTAATCATCCCCAAATAATATGAGATTCATAGCTGAGGTTGGCCACAGTAGAGACGTTCCGATACCCATAAGGTATCAATGCTTACTCATTTAAGTAGTACTTAAATTGTTTTTTGATACTACTCATATGAGTACACTTAAAGTATCGATACTGACTCATATCGATACATCTTATTTTTAAGTTAATGACACTAATATAAAAAGAAAAAAAAGTTCACAGTGATAGATGTTTAAATAATAGCCACCGATTTATTGATTAAGAGTATAGGTATGTTCCTTGTTTGTGACATTATTACACCCACTTTGAAAAATAATTACTTACTTGGAACTGATGTTGCAACAACAATCAATGTTTCAGAACAAACTTATACAAATCAAACCAATCAAATCACATCTCATTATTTGTGAACAAAGGTATTACAGGTATTAAAATGGTTACATAAAGTGCGCTACATTCGACCCCTTTTGGGTATACAAATAACATAATTTATAAATCCTATTGCAAATCGTTAAAAATATGTCATTACATTATTTGACAATAAGGGAAATATTCATTTCATTACATCCCATTCCATAGTCTCGACTTGTTCACGAAGAAACATGTGTTCAGAAATCAAAAATTGTTAAAGAACATTCGTACAGTTTGATTTGATTCCATACCAACTACTTTCGTTTCGACAGTAGTTAGTATCGCAAGATTTATATCGATGCTAAAAGTATTTGGTATTGAAACAAAAGTATCGAGTACATACTCGTATTTACTTGTATCGGAATGCCCTAAGCCACAGATCCTTTGCTACCCCTGAGGGCTAACTGTAACCGTGATAACTTTATGGTTGAATGGCAGTGATAGCCTTATGCCTGTCAATCGAGGGTCCGAGGTTCGAATCCTAGGCACTACTGATTTTTCTACAATTATTTGCGTATTAGAAGTTAATTATCACTGCTTCGCGGTAAAGGAAAACATCGTGAGGAAATCTGCACACCTAAGAGTTCTCCAAAAAAAAATGAGTTCTCAAAGTTGTGTGAGGTCTACCAATTCGCACTTGGCCAGTGCGGTGGACTGTGGCCAAAAACTCTCTCATTCTGAGAGCAGTAGGACAATGATGGGTTGACGATGAGGGCTAAGTTGTGGACACTTCAGATAAGTAAGTCTCCCTTACCACATCCTTCAGACCAGAACATAGCAAACACCCTACTTTTCGACAGAAATAGGTGTGGTAGAGGTGCCTACATAATTGAACTACAAAGGGTTCTACCAATACCATAGGTTTTTTGTTTTTGAAAACACATTACATGTGAAATATCAATAATAATTATTAAAAATTAAAAAAAGAACTTCAATGCTAGAAAAAAAGTAAAAAATAATTTAAATACATGTCAGTTTAGTAGATACTCCCGAAAGCGACGCTCAAGCTATTGGATACAGTTCTGTAGACATGATCCAGCATAATATGTTAAACTTTTCCTCGATTTTCCTGAGATCTTATTATCCGATTATGACGTATGTGATTATGGGACCAAACAGCAAGTACCCTACCGAATAAAATATTTAAAAAATAAACGAATTGATAACCTCCTCCTTTTTGAAGTCAGTTAAATAAACAGATTCATACCTTAACTCCTAGATGCTTCTTCAGATCCTCCACTTGCTGTGGGGTCAGTTTCTCAATATCCTCATGTGGTGTGTAAAAGTTCTTCTCAAAAGGTTCATACACTATCTCAGAGTGGTCTATGGGTGGCAGGGGGTCAATGAACTTCTTTTTGGGTGGGGCTATTGGATTTCCATCCTCATCATATTCAATTTCTACATCTGATCCATCATCAGCTGTTGTTAAAGGATTGTCTTCCATATATCTGTGGGATTAAGGAAAATCTTTCTTTTTTACAATTTCCATGTGATTGTAAGAATTTCTGGATTAAGACTATTTCAATAATTCAACTGATGCTATTTTAACTTATTAAGAAATTGATTATCAAAATTAGCAAATTGATGAGAAGTAGCGTCTAACATTCAAGGATATTTGTAACCAATTTGATACATAGCAGGATTCCTCATGTAGTGTATCTACACAAAATACTACTTACTCACGAATATCTTGCAAAATTATTAATCAGATTTACAACGAGTATGAAGTGATTGAGTACATGTGACAAGTGTTCATTTTTTTTTAAATAATTGTGTCCCACATACATGTACAACAGTCCAACTACCACTGTAATAATATGAAACAAGAACAAATAATTCTGTGTGAATGTGAATTCATCTTTCTGTCTCAAAAGCACCCTTAAGAAACCCTATTATACTGCTCTCAAGATGTTCAAAAGCAAAAGGTATCTCAATTGTTTGATTTTTATGGCTTCGGATAACTTAAAAAATTATGCACCTCATGATTTAAGCCGAATGATGGTTGCTTAAAACATAATAAAAATCTGGTTTGAAAATATCCTTTCTCTCAATTTACTTAGCCATACAAGAAAAGGACCATCAAATAACATCAATTTTCTCAAAACTTACTTTAAATGAGATACGGCTTTTGTGCTACTTAGGGCACTGTAGGACTACGAGTATAGAAAGATTTTTTTATTTTTTCTCACTCCAGAACCACTACTCACTTATAATAGCTTTCCTCATCATCCATTTCATCAATGTCTCCTCTGGTCCCCCTGCCACTGTCCCCCTTGCCGCTAGCTTCATTCTCCTTACTGGCCACCAGGTCCTTGGCTGCCTGCTGCTCCAAACCAGCCATGTACGCATCCAACGGATCTTCTTCATCATCTTCATTTGCCTAGAAATATTGTTTGCATGATTACAATTTCTTTTTATAAGTTTCTTTAGATTCAGAGTAAACTATATAAATAATTATATTGGATGTCTAACTTTGTTTTAATAATTGACATTTTCTATTTTCCCATTGCTATTCGCTTATTCACTTTTTTTATCTCTACTAATATTACAAAGCTGAAGAGTTTGTTTGTTTGGTTGAATGCGCTAATCTCAGAAAGTACTGGTTCAACTTGAAAAATTGATTTTTGTGTTGAATAGTCCATTTACTGAGGAAGGCTATCAGGCTATAAAATATCACTCTAAATTTGTTTGTTTGTTTTTTTCTTATGCATAAGTGGATGAAACCACAGGAATGCTAGTTCTTTATAAAATAAAAATATTTTGTTTCAAGAATTATACTTTAGAGGTAGATATTACATGATTCTTCAAAAAATAGATTAATATAGTGATAGTTTGATTGACTTACCCTGGAACTTGAGGCTTTTGCATTGGTGGGGCTGCCCGGAGCAGGGATGTAGGCCAGAGCAGGTGTTGGTGGCTCATCATCATCATCAAAATATCTAGAAACATAATTAAATATGTCTGTATTGGATACCTTTTGTACGTATACAGAAAAATAGACATGCTACATATTTAAATTAGAAAGTACATACATATGGACTAGGAACAGTTACTACTATTTTACTCATAAATAATATTATTATATCCAGATATTTAATAATAGAATCACACTCATGTTATGTTTCATTGCATTGCATCATCATAATGCATTGAATTTTTTTTAAGGGAGAGAAAATGGAATAAGAATTTATGGAAAATAACAATCTCCTATTTGTAATAGTTTATAAATGGGCCAATGTGTTTCCAATGCCATGGAATATTTTACATAGTCTTAATAACAAATATATATATTTCGAAAACAAGTCAAAATGTGTTTTCTTCCTGACTAATTTCTCCGATATTGTAAGTGATTAAATAGAAACAGTAATCATATTTTAAAATATCTAATAAGAATTCATGAGACACTCACTCATCCTCTGTTTTAGCCCTCTTCTTCCCAAGGGACCCGAAGTTGCCAGTGACAGCGTTCTGTGTGATCGAGCTCATAGTGGAGTAGCCCTGCTTAGACAACCCGCTCGTCGGCGGCGGCACTGCGTGCATAGGTGTTGAGGGCGGAGGTACCGCGTGAAGGGATATATTCGACGGGTTCCGCTTCGGCATCGTAAACCCTGCGAAGCCGAACCCTTTGCCACCACTTCCACCCGAATTGTAACTCATTGTGAACTCCTACTCCTATATTTTAACCACAAAAACACTAGCTAAAAGACGATCATAACAATTAAATAATTAGCCCGACACACAATGTATAGCAGCCAAACTAGACGATATTAATAGCTTTTCATTAGCACAGAACAGAGACGTTTATTTTCAAACGAAATGAAATGAAATTGCAATATATTTTTTCGGCATACACCAAAATTTCGATAGACAACCAACTTCAACCAACGAACCAACTAACGAAATGTCAATTTAGATGGCATAAATTATAAACGTCAATTGATTGGAATCTATGTTATCTAGTCAAATCATTATTAGCTCGAAAGACTAGACTATATCCTCTATACTACTATACTAATATACTTATTATGAAGCAGAAGAGTTTGTATGTTTGGTTGGACGTGCTAAACTCACGAACTACTGGTTCAGATTGAAAAGTATTTTTGTGTTGAATAGTAATAATTGAGGAAGACTTTAGGCTATATTATTTTTGTTTGTTTATTTCTTATGCAGTAATGTAAAATGTAATTTGATTTCAATAAATTAAACACTTATTTATCACGAACTAAAATTATGTTTTTAAAAAATCTTTAGATCTTTTTTTTGCTTTCATAGAAATAAAGGAAAAAAGATGTTTAACATAAAGTTACTTATGTATTTAGTTTTAACTTCATTATGAATATGGGAAATACAAACACTTATTATGAAATTTAATTCATTCACTTCTCTCTCTTTCACGTCAACAAGTATTGAAGTCTAACAGAGACTCAAAGATCACAACGAATACAAGATTGATAACATAATGATAATAATGTCGATTTATTCATTTTGTTATTCCGGTTGTATAGTTTTAACCGACTTCAAAAAAGGGGGATGTGTAATTTTAATGTACTGATACGGTCTATTGGTCATGCATTGATCAATAACGTCAGGTTAACGATGCAAATTTGAAACTGACAATATAAAACAGTCATACGATGACAGTTTGTCGACACTTCGACTTGACATTATTAGTCAACAACAGTAGTGACAGTACTTGTAGTGCAGATTTCCATATTTCTGTTCCATTGTATTTATTGTGGGATAAATATTATAACTGCGTAAAAATGTATTTAAAATTGTGCACTCTCATATTCGCGCTTCTCGCTATTAGCAACGTGGAGGCATCCACAGGATATGATTTTGGAGACTTTTTAGCAACAGTTTTGGGTGTCGGAATAGCTGTCGTAGGAATACTGGCCTGTTTGGGTAATTACGCGAGGCAGAAAGCGAGGAATGAGTTCATATGAGACACAGGTAAGTGACTATGATACGATCAAGATAATGCCGTTTATCCCGATTCTAAATACAAATATTTTAAAACTAGCTGTGTCCTGCGGTTTCACGCGTTACTGCATAAGAAAAGACAAACAAGTCTAGCGTGATATTATATAGCCTTCCTAAGTAAATGGACAATTCAACACCAAAATATTTTTTCAATTCGAACCAGTAGTTCCTCCTGAGATTAGTGCAATCAACCAAACAAACAAACTCTTTTGCTTTATAATTATAGTATAGATTGCGCAACTTTAGGCAAGCGTGTGTTAGCGATTCGGTTCATGTTTAATAATTTTACATATTTTTATGTGGAGTTCAGACCACACAGGTGAACAAATACTTTTATTGTTTACTTTAAAAATAAAAACGTTTTCTATCATTCATAACTCAACACTAATATACTTTCCTGTGTCATAGGTGTGATGGACTCACAAAGTTGAATACACAAACATCCAGGGTTAGACGAAAACTAAATTTATAATTAAGAAATCTGGCTGGGTATTGAACCTGAAACCCTGAAATATTTTATTAATTGATATTCAATTTACTAGTGTATGACCTTTTAAGTATATCAACTCATAAATAATAATTAATAAAAAATATGCAATTATTGATATATTTTTCTGTCATTTCAGATCAATATGAAGCTGCATAATCACCACACACACACACACGGCAGAATCTCCTGCACAAGCATACCACATATTAAAATGTATATATAAGTAAGCCACATCTATTATGTAGGTATACATTATATGTAGTAGTTTATATCTATTTTTATATATATTACAATTTGAACAACTGTCATCAAGTTCGATTTCTTAACATGTATGCGAAATGCGAAATAAGATCAATGTAATGTATGATTCTCAAAATTTACCACAAGTAATAAGCATAATATTTTTATATTTCTTACAGCAATTGTAAGGGAAAATCTGTTTAAGTTACATATTGTTTTGTAAAGTAACTAATACATAATTATCTTTATGACATAGAAACTCCACTTTTAATGAGTACATGAATGTTGTATAATTATATTTGTCTTAAAAAAAATATCTGACTAGTTACTATAACTTTAATTAAGTACTCGAATAATTTAAAAATCTTGATAGCATTGGGTTAAGGCAGATAGTAGACAGGTTTTGTAATTAATTATTGCTACAAAATGTTGTTAGTATTATGAATAGGTTGTTTACCTTAATTTATCATTATATCCTTAAGCTTTCTCGAATAAATGACCCGTCATACTCCAGAAGATTTATTCAAATCTGATCAGTACTTCCAGAGATAAGCATGTTGAAACAAACAAAAATACCTCTTCCACTTTATAATTTAACTGATATAGTGTAATTCATCAAGGAACCTGTATCCTTCATGATGTATTATATTAAGCGAACATTTTTATTTATGTATGTATATCGTGATTGAATAAAGATTTTAATCATCATCAAATGTTCTATTTGACCCTCATTTGATCAGTATGTGTAAATGAGAAATATACAAAAACTGAATTTTGGATAACAATCTGCTTTGAACAAAGTTTACATTACACTGTCAATGTTCCAATTTTTTAGTAATCCTATTTTGATGTGTCGAATATTTGTATCAATAATTATAAATAAATGACTTAGCGCAACTTTCCTTTGTAACACAAATTAATTTAATTTCACGATGATAATTTTTTGTGATCATTGTTACATAAATACATAGATGTTTCACATTTCCAATATGTACATATATGTAATAGGAGTTTTTTGAATACACTATAACTAAGCATATCTATTCTTTTTTATATCTGTGCCTCTAGGGACCCTTTTCTTTTTGTTTTGCTGCATATGAAAGTAACTACTGTCATTATCAGCTATTATGGAAAATTTTAATGAAATCCAATAACCATACTGACGAAGATCTTTCTTATCAATGAATTCCAAGTCTGCTACTTAAATCAATTAGATAATGGTTAAAATGTACATGTGACAAGAAGGTAATTAATTTTAATATTGTAAAATTATTATATACTATTTTTTTTATAAATATGCAAAACAGAACAAACAAAATGAAAAAAAATATATATTGTGCATTTTGTCGATTAAATATGTAGTAAATTTCTAAAAATATGATATATCTTGAAAACTACTCAACCAGTTTTGATGAAACTTGTACTATAATTACTTAAAGTAAATGTAAATCATGAAACCTAATGGTCATGATGTGATCAAAGGTATGGACAAGTTATCACTAAAAAAATATATTTGCTTTCATGCAATCATAAGTGAATAATGCAAATTGAAACCCCCTTTTTTAAGTCTGTTTAAAATGGTTTTAAATAAATATTTTAGCATACAGTAAGGCTTACAAGAAACAAAACATGTCAGCTTGTAAATAATGTTTAATAATATAAATGTAAGGAAACATCACGCATGCATCTTCACATAATGCAATAAAATTAAAATAAAAGTTGATTCTAATAATATCTTACAATATAATTGAATTTGGCTTAACTTATCCACTATTTTTTTCTAAAATGTTAATTTCATTAAGTATGTCGTTTTTCTTTGAGATTTTATCTTTTTGCTCCTTGTCTGGAGTCTTAAGTACACCTGTTTTGATTTTTTCTTCCAGTGTTTCAATTTCTCTTAGCTTTTTGCGCAAATTTTTCAATCTCTTGACTGGATCGGCCTGAGTAGACGCGACATTATTGCAAGGTTGTGATGGAGGACTAGAAAAGGTGGGTTCAATTATTTCACATTTAGCAAGTTTTTCTCCTGCATCGTCAACACCTGAAACAAAAGAAATACTTTTGACACATGACTACATGACTTAGTACAAGACTTTCCCTCTTAGTTATCACGTACATTAATCATTATAAGAAATGGAAACATAGTTACATTTATTTCTGTAAATACAGCTTCTTAATGAGTGCCTGCCTTATGTACAATACAAGTATATTATAAATTAACGATAAAAACAAATCAGATATATACAAAGATTTCCCAACTAACCTGACTTCTTCTTCTTTTTCTTTTTTTCCACATTATTGATCATGCCAGGCACACCTTGTGTACCGCCATGGCCTTTTCTCTGTTTCTGGGCCTCAGCCACAATCTCCGGGGTGAGACCAACTGGTAGCCCTGTGTTCTGGCGGGCTGCGAATTGTTTCCCCTTGCTCTCGTACAGAGGGACCTCCTCTTGCGGCACATACCCGTCTCGCACACGCCGTGGCTTGCGCCAAGTACCGTCAGGTCTCTGGGTCGCCGGGATGAATTTGGCACCTGGAATAATATTACTTAAGTCAAAAAAATGCAAGTTGCAGTTATTTTTTTTTATTATAGAAGTTACATACAAGCATGCAGTCCACCTGATGAATATACATTGTTGTCCCTGAGGATTCAGTTGAAATGGTTCATGTAATTCTCCCGTATTTATTACCCTTATATTAGACTCCTGTGTTCTTATAATCACAAATTCCAATATTCACTATTCCGTTACGCTACGCACATCGAGAGTAATTTTAATTACTGCATCACCGCACTTTCACAGATTGTCCACTTTTTTCCCATTCAACGGTGAAAACATTAATTAATCGGCTACACCGCCACCGTTTTAATGTATGTTTAATTTATGAATAAACAAAAAACTGAAAGCAAAGGACTGCGAACAGATGCTCAAAATTATCTCTCACCGTCCGCGTCGTGTTCGTACGCTGTTGTGGCCATCCTCGCTCGTGGACTCTAGCGCAGTCCCTTTGTTATTTCAACATGTACCAAATCTTGCTATTTTACACTAGGCTATTTCCGTATAAAAGCCACCGATTATGACAGCACTCCAACAACTATATTATTTTGACATTTAGGTTCATAAAACTGAATGATTGAAGTACATCAACGTGAACAATTATTCAAATACTACTCAACATTCTATCCATAGATAATAATCCAAGCACAAATTATTACAGTGTTTCCTATGAAAACAAGTTTTATTGTATATATTTCAGGAAGGATAGGTAAAAAAGCACTGAAATTACTGTTTCTTTCTTTCTGGCTTAGAAAATATTAATAGGCCAAATATCATACGATTCAAATAACTTCACTGAGACCATAAACTAATTTTGTATAGAATAGGTCAAAGACAAACTCATCTATAGGTATACAAGAAAATTATGACACTTTTTATATTGTCACTTTGAAT
Source organism: Cecropterus lyciades (assembly GCA_002930495.1). Lineage (NCBI taxonomy): Eukaryota > Metazoa > Arthropoda > Insecta > Lepidoptera > Hesperiidae > Cecropterus > Cecropterus lyciades. Next base: position 231,438 of record MOOZ01000200.1, on the reverse strand, counting down.
GATTTTGTTAGTACTGTTTTCTGTTTTGAAATTTTGAATTATTTTTATAATCTTATACAAAATACTTCATCAATATCCATTTATTTTATAAATAAAAAATGCCTAAACGAAGAAGATTGACTCCTGTGAAGAGTAAAGCTAAATTGAATCAATCGAACGCGAACAAAGCACAGGATGTTACAAAATGGGACAAGGAAGCAGATAATTCAAAATGTAAGAGTTTACAAACTATTCACAGTACTATTCCTAATAAGTTTTGCATTTACGTAATTAGATACTGGCACCATTTCTTTGTTCTAGTTTTTACCATCTACCCATTTTTGTTCCACTGCTAGACACAGGTCGCATCGTTGAATGACCGTAGTTCACCACACTAACCAGGTCTGGAATTATAGACTTCGTCCATTTGAGTAGATTTTTTTTTTAAACTTATGCACATAGTTTTTTTTTGGTATACGTTTGAAAGAGCAAACGCTCATGTACTCTGTGTGTCAACTTGATAGTAAGGGATCACTGCCGTCCAGAAAAATTTGCATATAGAACAGGGTTCTTATGAAGTGAACAACCAAAACATGGCAGTAGTACCTCCCGGTCGAACTACACTGGTTCCACCACATCAAAATCTCAAATATATTCATAACTTAAAATAAGAAAGGCATATTTGAAATTCAAATCTTGGCCCCAAAGCATGAAATATTGTATTTCATACCAATGCTATTGCTATATTTTAATTCACAGCAGTGGAAATAGACATAGAAGTGTCAACTCCTAGAGGGAGACTAAAAGGTGCCCTGCTTGATGTACTGGAGCCAGCTGCAGAGGAATCTGACACCTCATTAGAGCACAGCCCTGTTAAGAGAGAAAGGTTAGTTTGTGTATAAGTGACCACTTAGCCAAGGTATGGGAAAATTATCACATTTTTGAAGTGAAAAATTTTTGGCGGAGATAAAAGTATTGGTATAATGATTTTTCTAAGGGTAATTGTTATGCTATGATACAATCCTAATGTTTTATTGATTTATAGATAAGCTATGACACAATCCATTGATAAGGTATAAACCATTAAAAATAATTAATATTATGATAGTTTAACTTCTTATGTATACCTGATACATCTTTATATCCTTTTATATAAGTTTCATTCCTCTCCCCTTGTACATTTTTTTTGTAAGTTTACAGTAGCAAACAAAATGCAGTACTTTTATATGTGGGTGAGAAGTACATACTTTAACATCATGAAATACAGATAATAATAATTAATCAATACTTTAAAAAAAACACATAATATTAATTTATTGCAAATTTTTTTTTCACATTTATTTTCATTCAATTAGAAAAGATTACACATCGGAAGAGGACGACAGATACAACAGGGCATCTTCCCCACCCCGGCAGTCTTATGTGCTGAAACTGTTTGACAGGAGTGTGGATCTATCCCAGTTCAGTGAGGACTCACCATTGTACCCCATTTGCCGGGCTTGGATCACTAATCAACCGAAGGCAAACTATAAAGCTTTTGGGTAAGAATGAAATGATTATTCATGTATCCAATAGTTAACTTTTATGTCTAAAGACATTTAATGTAATATGTACCTGTATGAACTGCTACATATAATGCTAATTAACCAAAATTACCTCTGAAATACAAGTATTTCTAAGATAATTTTGGTAAATTACGAAGTTGAGAAAACTTTGATAGTGTGATTCAGAATTCCATTATGCCACCTCTCAATATTCCAAGTAAGTCATCACAATACACGTATAAATTCTATAATTAATATTGTATTTTAAAATTACAGTAGGAAACCAGACCTGCCAGAACAGACTGAGGATAGTGTGGAACTACCAGGACCTGAAGGACCTCCTGTCTCAAGGATACCAGATTTAATACCTGAGCAAATGAATCGCAACAAGGATAATATCAATTTGAACTATGTAAGAGTCTGAATTTAGGTAAAATGTGATATTTTGTCAAGAAAATATTTTTATATACTGTTTATCAATGTAGCATTTTGTACTACCACACATAGTCATGGTATTATCGTTGTTATCAGAGAATATAAACAATCTCTAAATCATTTGTTGTATCAAATGGCTGGTACATAGAATTTTTTGTTGTATATTGTAGGCATTACGCCTAATAGTTGGCGATCTGCGGTCCATTTTGCAACT
>MOOZ01000200.1:209557-219634 GCA_002930495.1 Cecropterus lyciades | reverse complement strand
CAGGGTCAAGACTCGTGTCTTCTCACTGCATAAAAATATCAAACAAAATTCACATATCAACTATTAGTGTTAACAAAGATAGCAAAAAAGTTTATAATTCTTATACACTTATGCCTATCTTCTTAAAATATAAATAATGTCTTGCATATCTTACATTATTATATAATAGTATCACATATGGAATGAAATATTTGTGTATTAATCGAAGAGATAAGAATAGAAATAATCGAAAATAAATTTAATTCTATTCTTACAAGTGGGTATTTTAATTTACTCAGAATATTTAGAGTAGATTTGTCAAAACCTATTTTTATTTCTCAGGTGAAAGAGAACTTGTTGAATTCCTGACAGAAGAAATCGTAGCTGAGCGTAAAGCACAGAAGGTCAAAGCAATTCCTACTGAAGTTGATGGATTTAAAGTGCAGGGTGATGGTGCTGAAGTGGTACTAACTAAACAACTCAAAGAGGAAACGTAAGAATTTAATATGCTTTTGGAATCAAAACCATACACACAAATGCAAATAATTACTAGACTACTAAGTATGAGACTTTACAATTATTTACACCACCATCCCAAAAATATAATCATGAAATTATATGATATTGTACAAAAAATTATGAAAGTCCCCCAATTTTGATGCAATCACAATGTAACTTAGTATTTGAATTTGCAGTTTAATATAAAAGAACACATATTTCACCGTTTTTGGAAAATCATCCCCTAAGGTGGTGAAAAGGGTGTTGCAAGTTTGTCTAAAAGTCTGACAATTTTGATGCCAGCTGAATGTGACTTAGTATTTACTGAAAAAATAGAAGGATAAATGATGAAGTAGAACAGGAGTTTGACCATGAGTACATCAAAGATACTAAAGACTTAAAATAGATACCTCATCAGTGGGCTGGCATGTTTTGGCTGTAACTTGGTTACTCAGTATTCAAATTCAATATTTCGCAAATTTGTATATATTATGAGTATGCTTATTTCATAATTACAGTATAAAAATCACATTCAACGTGAACCACACAGTGGACTCCGATGATATGGGTGAAGGTGACGTTCAGCAAGACAAGCAGGAGTTTGCGGAGATGCGGTCAAAGCCCCAGTTTGAAGTGGATATCATTAGGGGTGACTCCACTCTGGGATTCACCTGTTCCTTCCTTCAGGACCCACCAGCAACCACAGCTGATGAGTACAGTTAGTATTTAGTTTTTTTTTTTTCAATATAAAAATATTAAACATGTTTGCATTCCACCTGATGGTAAGTGTTTTCTGCCCCCCATAGACATGTGTAAGCAACTTTGTACTATTTGAGCATGAGAAGAGCATATTTGAAGTCAATCACAGTTGCGTTTGAACTCCTGCGGCCTAATATAGTCGCCTCATATGAAAATGAGCCAAGAATCAAACCCTTTTACAAAAATGCAAGTTTCTGCTTTGCTTTGCCATCATACTTGAAATAGATGTGAAGGTACCTCCCTGGTCGATACTTGATCTGACCGCCTTGTAAAGTAAGTTGGAGTAATGCTTATTACTGTCGAATAGTTGAAACAGGCTGTTTTATTAAACAATTTTATTTTTCACTTTCATTATATCAGACACAAGTACACTAATGTAAGAAATTTATAAAGATTTAAAGCATGTTAAATGATCTATATCTTTCATGTGAGGTAATTTTGAATATTTATGAAACCTATGACATTCTTTATTCCAGATGATATCTTTGGTATTGATGAAGTGACTCTGTACAAAGGGGAGTGGTCTGACAAAGTATATGCGGTCGCTGGCGACGTTCTCGATGGGGTTTGTATAATTTATTCCATTTAGATTAAGTAATATTACTGTCATTATTATTATTTCCACTTAACTGGCTTAAGATCGGCGTCTAATAGAAGGTATTGTATAAGGAATTAAATCAAGACTATATCACATACCAGTTATTAAACTTCTATCATGGCCAGCTTATTTTGTAAATACAAACATATACCATATTAAAGGCTTTTATATTATTATAAAAAAAAGATTTTTTGGGCCTTATGAGCCATAATATAATGGGCATAATCATATACATAATGGGCCCTACCATAAATTCAATAATCCAAATGCGAGAATAACATTTTGGTCTGTACTTACTTTATTGCTTGTCCTGGAAATAATTTAGATACATATTTTTAATAAAATGGGCTGTACCATATTTTCGCCATTCATTCAATAGTAATCATAGCCTTTTGGTTTGTACCTTCTTACCGTAGCCGTCAATCGTAGGGGTCGAGGTTCGATCCTCCTCAACAACAATGTTCAATAGGATGTTTTACCCCATTTATTTCGCCACACTTGATTCTATAACACACGTAGTATTCGAGTGCCAGAAATGGGGAATATTAATGCATGGATGTGAAGTTTATTCTTCATACTATATGGAGACTATTCATTGAAATGCGATATTTTTTTTAGTTCATTTAATAATATCGTTTTTTTTAATAAACAATTTTACATACGTTTCACTTCATTTACATGTATATTTGTTATTAATTATTTATCTCTTGATTTTTGAACTAATGTTGATTTTATATTGATAACTTTGGTTGAGAATTTTTACTAAGTATTTTCATATTTTAAATTTACAAGCTGTGCTTTAATAAAAAATCGATGATAGCAAAATAATATTCTTAGATTTATTTCTTTGTTTTTGTTGGTTAATTGAAATTAAATTAAAAAAAAAAAAAACAAATTTTGTACGTAATTATTAACAAAACTAAGTATACCAAACCTGTAATTATATTCAATTTAAAATTTGATGGATTTCAAAATGATTAGTAATAATCTTTTAACTTTAATAAATAAAATAATAATAATAATTTAAAATTCTATTTGCAGTACCTGTACGACTTGCTGATGAACCTGCTGGAAGAGAAGGGTATCAGCAATGAGTTTGTGCAGAAGCTATCTGACTTCAGCACCGCATACGAACACGCCGCCTACATCAATCTGCTCGAGACTATGTCCAAGTTTACCATCGGCAAGTAGAGATGGAGGGTATCACGGACCGGACCTATGGAGCCTATCACAGATAAAACATATGAAAAAAAGAAGAGAAATAATTATGCAGATAATAAATAATAAAATTAGTTTTGTTCTTAAAGCATTGTAAATTTCGTGCCATAATAAAATATTTCAATTATTATTCCGCTGAATTTGTCATTTTCGAATAAATTTTTGGATTTGAATTTCAATGTACAGTAAAAATAATTTTACATTTTCAAGTAAAAAATTACTATAATTTTAACAATATTTTTTGTGATAGATCATAACATTTATAATATTACCAAATTATTTGTTGGTTCCACAGGATTTGCGAATTTAATTGTTACATCAGAAAGGTGGAATGGTTGACAGAGCATTTATTTTGCTTAGGCAAGCTTTAAAGTGATTAGTTTAGTTATTGTACACAATGATGTGTTCTTGTTTTATTTGTTAGTGTTAATTGTGTTTAGTTCTCATTATAATAAATGATATACGATAAGAGGCGTTTCATTTTATGTATGTTTCGTATTCCCTCATATATAGCACTGCAGATATTTTTGGACGAAAACTGTGTTATCTATTTTCAAACAAAATTGTGTAAAGTATAAATAGAAATTTTATCCATATCTTAGATAACGCTTTAGTACCTTTTAAATAGTAATTGATTAATTTAGCAAGGGTATTCTAATTTTTAAGAATCATAATTCTAAAAAGAGGCAAAGGAAAATTGCAATGATTATGAAAGTAGCGGTTTGTGTGAAAGTTTAAAAAAAAACAATGTTATATTCTAATCTTGCTACTTTGCAGGGCAACCAGGGTAAGGTGTTAGCTTACAAGTTGCACACTATATTTTTCCTGAAGTAAAAAAAATGAGACGCAAATAAAACTAAAGTAGGTTTAATGTCAATGTAAAACATTAACTACATTTTTTTCATAACGTCATCAATATTTTTGCGACTTACTACCCACTTGCATCCGAGATTAAAACAGCTCAAACTCATTCACTCATTGACACACTCATTCAATAAAAATAATAAACCTTATCTTCCATCTTATTGCATTACTTAACAAAAATTAAAGTATTCATGATCCTTATTACGGTTGGTACATGTTTAAGCATTCCTAAGTATCTTGTTATCACTTACACTAAAATATTATATGACGCAAAGTTAGTTCACGAAATGCGACAGTGGTTAGTGTCTGGTTTGATAAAACCAATCTGAGATTATTTCATGTCATTAATCAGCCAACTGTCCGTTTATGATCAAAAATATCACGCAATGAGCGTTATTAATTTTCAATGTTGGTATAGTGTTTCTTTATTTTCGCCATTTGTAAAAAAATACGAACGGCTCCTTTTGATTTCCGAAGATAAATTTATACCGAATTACAATATGTACTTCACTAGTTAAATAATTATATTTTGGTTCTATTATGTGGTAGGTATGTTCTGAATTTCTGTCTAGTTCGTTAATAAACTTATTTTTTTTTACTTTGAGATTTGATTACGTAATTTGAACCGGCGGGTACGAGAATGAGAAACAGATATTAATATATCTAATTCAGAAAAAATATAATATTTAATTAAGAGTTGGTTGCAATCTGTATATCTACACCCCTATATGCGAAAATGTTTATCTCGAGGATAGTCTACCTACTTTAAACTACTTTAAATACACAACCCAGTGATATCTAAAATTAACCAATAAAATGTATAAAAATCAGTATTGTATTTAAATTACATATTCATTACTCGTTGCTTATTTCTGAAAATTGAAGGAAAACTCCTTAATAAAGTTATAAATAAATATGAGTTTTACAACCTCAAGAAAGTAGAGTTGAGTTACAAACAACCTACTTGCAGCTTATGAATTAAAAAAAAATGGATATAAAATCATTTACTCAGAGTAAAAAGAACACCTTGTATGTTATCACTCCCATGTTCACGTGAAGCTTATCAAAAGTAATTATGAAGGATGATTACGTGCCCCTATATATGTACGAGACGAATTCATTTTGCCTCTAAATTTACCGCGTCCAGCCGTCAGCTGACACTATTGTAACCATCTCCCAACCATTAACGTAAATCGAATATAAAATGGAGTTATATGTTTATCTCTTTCTTTCATCCCTTGTTTTGCTTAATATCACATGACAATTACACGTGGCAGAAACAGCCACTAGAGGTCTTATTCATTCCTTTTAGAAAGAAGCTGAAATCGAATAAACCAATAGAATACGATCAGTACAATAGAGTAACCAATGAAACCGTTGTTAGCGTCCTGAACTTCGTGCGAATCGAATCGAGCTGTCAAACCATCGGCCAAAATGAAACGAGTTTTATTTTACCTCGCCAAAATGGCTGACGCGTCGTCGTCGGTGCGCGCAAAGAAAATACCCGATAATCTTTATGAACTGTGTTTGACAAATTTAGTGAACTATCTGCAGAAATGTAAGTGCGAGCGAAATGATTTGCATTACCTGCCGGACACCGTCCTTATGGATGTGTACTACAAGGTGAGTTTGATCAGAGCTTATACATCATTATCTACAAAAACAGTCTCGTCGAAATTCACCGTTACTTATTTGTGGTGTGTTATCTGTTTCACGATGTTCTGGTTACCGGTGACGACACATGGGGTGGTTGAGATCGCTGCGAATAGTATTCGGATGAGCATTTAGGTTCATGGTCACGCGGTGCAAAGTCGTAAGAATTTTAAGTCAGTCCCTTGACACTTTCACTGTTCAGCTGCATCGAGCATCGAGGCATATTAGTCAAAGTGTAAGCATCGTTTATTAATTACGAAGCGGTATTTAATAACATATGGGTTTGTTTCTTCCATAATTATGTGTTATGCGTTGGAATAAACAGGTGGAATGTGAGCCTTTGTGTGGTTGTTTGCCACCTGTCCTACCCACGTACCCACCCTAGTAAGATGTTATTGACTGTGAAACGCATAGAACACGCTTGTAACAATAACGTGATCGTTTAAACGCAGAAAAATAACAATGTTCACATTTATTTTATGTCGCAAATTATTATATTAAATTACGTAAATACTTAGGTTATAAACATAATCGCCTTAAATGCAGTTCTATCATCGTTATTGTGTTATTAAATACTTAAGCACAATTGTTCAATTATGTTCTGCTGTTTATAAATCAATGGTTATTCATTTTAAAAATGCATTTATTTTCAATAGGTATTGTTAGAAGTGTTATATAATACATTCATTTTTTATTATAGAAAAGTATGTATCCTTGGTTGAAGAATACTATTGATAACGAATACAGATAATTTTGTAAAGTCAATACACATTTATTTCGAATTGTGATTATATGTTTTTTATGAGTCCTAAAGCAGCTAAAACAATGAATTCGTATCCACCATACCATCAATATTTACGTACTTAAGTGTATGCTATTCCAATGGGGGGCCACAATATCTTCCAATCAATGTGGTTTAACATATACACAAAGTTTACATATAGTGCTGGTCACCTGGTAACAAGAATATTATAACTACCATAATACTCAGATGCCAATGGCTTTAATGAAGAACAAGATGAAAAAATTCTTAGCTCTAACTCATAACTTCGAATTTGTCGTAGGTTCATCATTCTAAAATCGCATACCAAAAATATATCTATAGAAGAGATGTCCTGCCCACATTCTGCAAAAATCAAGTGTTTATTGTATGATTGTGATTAAATTATTAAAATATTAGGGAATAAATTGTCCATAAATTACATTGATTAAGTCCAATAACGTCAAATTACACTGGTCAACATGAAAATTGCCTTTTATTTGAAACTGCATTACATTTTGAGTATTTAACCTCCTTAATCTAAATATAGAATTTAAAATTAATAGTTAGCTCTTATTATTAATTTATGCCATATTTAGATAATACCATGTAACTTGGTAGATGTTACTTTATATTATGAGATTTCAAATAATTTTGTGATGTACCCGCGTAAATTTTGTTATTATGCTTTCGTTTAATGTGTCTTATAGTGTTTGTGTTTCATTTGCTTGTGAAATTTTAAAGGTTTTTTTCTATCATTTTCGAAAAATTACTGGTTCATAAACTACAATTTTAATAATGTTACGTAACTGTGTAAATAGTGCGGAAATTTTTGCTACATATGTGGTAACGTGAATTTAAGTAGTCAAAGACGCCCATTAGCCCAGCGTTTAGAATCTGCTTACTTTCATTATTTTGGAATTACAATCAAAAATCAAGTTAAATCTTGGGTACCTACTAATTTACTCAAGTGGCTTATCAAGAAGAAACGTTCAATGACTTTTAGTGTACCAATGATATGGAGGGAACCTACTAATCATATCAATGATTTTTATTTTTGCTTCTCGTCGGACCTCAAATTTGAGACATTCTTATTAAGGATTAGAACTTTGATTAGATTTTACAGGGCATCGAAAAAGAGGCATATGGTAATATTCAATGATTATATAACACGAACTAATCATTTAACCGTAAAAATACGAGAATTTCGCCCTGCGGTATGCAAGATATAAAAATGTAGTCGCGTTGGAATTGGGCAACAAATTGGAATAATTGAATATGTGCGAGCGAGCGGTTTATCAACAATGTGTTTGTCAGCCGTCAGCTGTGAGCGGCCGATAGGTTGTATAACACGTTCACACACGCGTACGTCACATCGCACACATACACGTTGTTATGTTTTCGGTTGTAAATATAAAGGTGAAATGTTTCATTACAATGTTTTTATAGATTACCAGTGTTATATTTTATTGAAGTAGTGTATATAATAGACGATGTTATGTAAAAACACTATTTATGTCACTATCAAAATAATGAAAAAATAATAAATACCTTTATTTCCATGTCCCATACGTCCTTTGCGTCCCCAAGTATCGGTACTAATGTCATGGTTACGCATTTTTTGTAGATGATCTTTCGAGACTCCGCTGGAAAGTTTTAAAGCATCATTTGTACTAGTTTAATTTCGACCTTGTTTTGATACAGTTACAAAGTCTTTATATTTACAACGTAACACATCGCACAGTGAAAATGAAAGGGACCGAACCTAAAATTTCGGCAAATTGTGTTGAATTTGAAACTATTCCCAAGACGTAGTGTGCTAAAAAAGAAAAAATCATAAATCTTACATCCCTTTAATAATCGCGCGCTGAAACTCCTTAAAATGCCAAAACAAAAATAATTTCCTAAACAAAATGCAAATATCGCTTTAGATCCCTTTACTTAGCCTGCGATATGTTAACGCAATGCATACACGCTCAGTATAAACACTAACCAAGAAAAAGCACAGTAATCGTAAAGTATATCAGTAATATTTATTACACCTGTAGCGTAGTTACCTTATAGTAAAACCTTCAGGTTTTCTTCCCAACATTTGCGAAGGGAACCTGAATTGGAATGATACCTATATTTCCCAAATGTGGAACGTTTTTCTCGTAACATTCGATACTAAGTAATTGCCGCGAAGTTCAGCATATCGCTTTGCTTTCATATGACTGTTGCTTTATGGTATGTTATAGGGGTGTAAAGATATAAGTATAAAGGGTGTAAAGATATAAATTACATATTTATATATTTACACCCTTTGTATTCCTCGGTGGCGTAACCGGGAGAGGTCATGCTCTGTGCCGTTAGCACGAGTCTTATTGCGTTCCCTCAAAACGAGTATTTTCATCTAAATCTTGCATTCTACTTTGCAATCATGGACGAAAACGTAAACTATGATTTTTCCAGGAAACGTAATAAACTCGTACTAGGAGCAATTTAATCATCTCGAATACTATTTTTATATCTTTGCCGCACATATGATAAATAAAATAATAATACACGTGAAGAATGAATATCTTTCCTTTGGGAAGTTTGTTAGTAATTGTAACACGCTTAGTTGTAGTTTCTAAATGGAGGACGAAAATGGAGGAGGCTTTTACTGCCAGGGCGGTCCTTACATTTTTTAAGTAGTTATTTTAATTTTAAATTAATACTAACAAACTAATATAAGCAAAATACTAACACAACAATATTGAAAATTGTAAAAACTTTAAGGAATAAATAATAATAATTATTAGTTGTAGTTTCTGAATGATTACTCGTTCTTGTAATAGACCTATAGACTCTTGTGATAGATTACAAAAAACTTCAGATAATTTACATACCTAAGAGTTATTCTTAATATTGTCTAAATTCTGTTGTCAAGGTGACCAAGTGCGAGTTGCTAATCGTGATTCTGTTAGGAATAATACTAAGCAATGCGACAATTATAAGAACAGTCATAGACTGCAATTCAATTTGCAACCTATTTAATATTGGGGAAAATAATATTTACATATCTGATTCATAGTCAACAAACGAATATATACAAACATGTGCAACCCGCGTGGCAGAGCGTTCACCATACCGGTCTGACATGCAATGGGTTCCGGGTCCTCGGACAGATAGATGTTTGAATTTAGATTTCTTGTGTCTGTGTGGGAGATCTGGGTGTTTGTGTATTTGTCATGTGTGTGTACGTGGTACCAACACGTACACACACATGACAAATATTTTGTTCGAGTTTAAGAGATATTTTGATCGAGTGACATCGATTGTGGTCACGACAAAATTGCGGTGAAAGAAATTCCAAAACCGCATAACGTGAATTCCCGTTAAAACTTAAAATGGATCAATCCCGCGATAATATTAGTTTAAAATCCAATGATATTGTAATATTGTTTGTGCTGATGCTGATGTAATATTGTTTGTGCAGAGTTCAACGCAAACCGGAACATACCTACGGCGTCTCTAATCTCATTTTATCTCAGTTGATGCAACGCTTTATTTGCGTACGGCGATATGTATTTTACATGTTTGATTGTACAATTTCCAGAAAGAAAAATGTATTCTTTGGAATTCCGTAGTTCATCACCATCATCTCATTATTGTTACTCTGCTCGACCTTATTGCCTCATTTCTGATAAAAAAGGTTTCATTTAGACGATTCTTGTCTAAATGAAAAGTGTTTCATCACTTTCATCATAGCCGTATCAATAAGTAT
>MOOZ01000200.1:188918-207162 GCA_002930495.1 Cecropterus lyciades | reverse complement strand
CTTATATACACAGTACATAGTTCTGACGGCGCTCATATACTCGTAGGACATCGATTCGTCGTCGTGATCTAGCAAAATATGTTGAGCGCCGACTTCGGGAATATGTTATATGTACTGTGTATGTAAGAAACCAACATATATTTGAATTATTGTTTTGCTTTTTTGAGGCATCCACGCTGTCACGCTCTGCTCGCTTAGTCTTTCGTTTTCATTTATGTTCCGATCTAGTCTAACCCATCCGATATGAAACACTACGACTCAAACTAATTTTAAGCCATAACAGAGGCAGTATTCCTGCATCATCAGGGTTGAATAGTTGAAGATTCAATTTGACTTCTCGTGTCTCCGAGAAATCTATACATACAAATAATATTGAAATGCAATTCAAATGCAAAAAAATGTGATACTGATAACAGAAAATCGATTACTAAAATTTCGTCTGTCAGTCTGTCTGTCCTTTTGTTTGTTCTGGGTAATCTCTGAAACCGCTGGACCGATTTTGACGGGACTTTCACTGTTGGATGACTGATATTATAAGGAGTAACTTAGGCTCAGACTTTTAGAAAAATAGGGTTATTCATAAAAAAATTAAAAACGAACGTAACGTTTTTTACAAAATTCTTGATAACTTAGCTTCAACCAACTTCATTTTTGTGAAACTTGGAGTGAACTTTTAGTATATAGAGGGCAATTATATGATAAAATAAGATCTTCAACTCCTCAATCTTCATGTCTCCTCAATCTGGGCCGTAAGAGTTAACTATTTTATCTATCTCAGTCTTATTATGTATCCGTAACCACCAACGTTGCCCAACATTTATGGTTAAGACCTGCAGTACCCTTGCGTAATGTAATTTTTCATCGAAGTCTCTGCTCATCAATCTCATTGTATATCTGTACGTACCCTTCATCATGAGGTTAAACGTCAAAATTTTCATCTCATATCTTTGCATAGTTATCTTGCTGAATATTATATATTCGTAAGCACCAAATGGGTAACTTCTCATTTTTATTATATCTATTGATCCTAGGTACCTTATCTTCATTTCAACTTCATGAGAATCGGCTTGATAGAAGCGGAGTTATTCGTCCATTCGTTGCGTACATAATTAATACTTAAATTTAAGACTTACATAGTTTTCTTATGGATGTCATTGTGAGAACTAAACCGAATTAAAATGGGACTACACAGGAAGCAATAGCCACCCAGTTGAAAATGCCGAAGTATCAAACCTAAAAAAAATCAGCCGAATTGATAATCACCTCCTTTTTTGTAGTCCGTTTCAATATAAAGAAAACGTTATAATAAGTTTAGTAACGTTAAGTCTTCGACATTTTCACTTTTGGATAAATCAACATAGCAACCCTTCATTTAAGAAAAAAAATATTAATTGCGTCTTAAAATGCTTACAATCGATGAGGTATTTAATTGAGTAGTAGGATACTTCTTTTGAATATTATTCATGGTGTTTTAAAAATATTAGACACAAGCTGGCCTCTCTGTTTCGTCCGCTACTACATAAGAAAAAAACAAACAAAACATACATAGCGTGATGTTATATGGCCTATGGCCTTTCTCATTAAATTAAATTAATTCAGCACTAAAATATTTTGTCCATTCGAATTATTCAGTAATTTCTGAGATTAACGCGTTCAACCAAACAAACTCTTCAGTTTAATAATATTAATAAATAATAAATAAAATAAGTAATGAGTATAGATACGATTACTTTTTTGAGTCGCGCCGAACATGACCGAACACAGCGCGCGAACTCCCGAATGCAGTTTCGGTTTCGGTCGTAGTTTCAGCGTGCTTGCCGCCGAAACCGAAACTAAACCGAAACCCGTTTTTTTTGCCGAAACTCAACCGAAACCGAATCTTCGGTCGGACACAACTTTTTTCCATATCACGTGAATCATAACAAATGGCATAAAGTAGCAACTAAAGATTCACCAATGAAACACATTTTAAATCGATTCTTGTCATGATACCTATAAACGATAGTTAAAACAAGATTGTAAACATGAGTAACGAGGCCATGCCTAGCGTTTTCCTCCACAGTGGACAATGTATCGAATGGTGTGTCATAACTTTTATGAGTTTACTGACTTCGCAAACTAATAAACACATTAGCGCGGCCCGCTCCCCGCGAGTTCGTTGTTTTGTTAGTCGACTTTAAATAGGCAGTTTGTATCTTGTGGAGTGTGTGAATGGTAGCGCGAATTGCTTGATTACTGTTCGTGGTGACGTGGGTATCATACACAGTTTATAGGGTTCCGGGTTCGATCCCCGGCAAAATGGATAACAAAATAATATATAATAATAAATTTAAATTCCTGTCTCGGGTCCGGGTGTACGTATCGTTCATGTCTGTGTGTCCGTGGCAATTACGATGTAGGAGATTTTTATGTGGGGTTATAAGAGTTATACGCCCAAAATACTTTGTATGTAATGGTCACTACACTTTCGATACATACTTTGTATGTTATGCCGATTTTAAGTCAGGCTTAACATGCAAAGATATATTACCTTATACGAGTATAATAAAAATTAAACTACTGCGTGCCTGTTTGTTGAATATATTTGCAAATAAAAAAATATTTGCAGGACTGCGAATATGTAATAATAAAAAAGTATTAATGTTTAAAATTGTATGTTTGTCTGTAGGTTTGAATCGTATCAAAGAAAAATGCTTTCCACGCCTTGCAGTAACATTTAGTTTTAATTTCATCATCAATCGAAGTTATAATATGTAACATTTCTTTAACTGGGGCAAAACCACTAGTCAAAAGCGAAAATATTCTGAAAATAAAATTCGATTTCTCTAATTGCTCTTTATAATTCGCTGATCACAGCGAATAAAGTATGAGACACACCATTCTGATAACTGCGTGCTCAGACGTTATTCCAGACAGTTACTTTGATACATTAGTTGCTCTTAAAGTGGCTCTTTGCTTGTAAGCCTTAACGGTATAATCTTTTAGACGATAACAGCTACTTTAGATATCAAAATTGTTTCATATTTCCACTAATTCAATCCGATTCCTATAGTGTCTATAAATTTTATGATTAATATCTTTTTGACACCTGTAACCAACGAAACACATGAACTGATTTACGCTAGAAATAGGGGTGACGGTTGTACTTTCCCAAAGTACAACGGTTCCACCACTTTGTCAAATATCCAAAGACAAAGTTAAATAGCCCAAAAATATATAAATCAAATTTCTATACTAATTACAAATGTGGTTGATTCAATTAATGATGAAAATATCTAATTGATGTTCGCCTGCAATGGCTCTCTATTTCTGCGGCATTTATTTTGTAGAGTAGCAGTATAACACCCGACAGCGTCAGATAGGAGGTTATGTTTTTCGAGCGTATGTATGTTTGTATGTACATTCTTGTGCACGTGCGATAGTCCAAACAGCTTTACGGATTGTGCTGCGGGGACAAACAAACATTAAAGAAAAATCTACCATGATTACGAATGTCGCCGTGTGTTTATATATTTCATGATCTTAGTACTTATTTTTTGTCGTTTCAAATTAAGCAGTCGGTTTTTTTTTCTAAAAGTAGCAATGCATCTATATTATTAATATAGTATTTCAAGGTGGTAGAACTCTTTGTGGTTCCACTCCGGAAACACCACTGCCACACCTATTTCTGCCTCATAACAACAGTATTATGCGCCGTTGTGTTCTGGTCTGAAGGGTCTGGTAAGGGAGACATACTTATTCCACCTTAGTCCTCAAGGGTAGCAACGCCTCTATGGCTAACCTTAGGTGAGACTTTGATCTTACCTAGGGTTGCTTACAGATGTCCATGGGCGGCAGCAGCCACTTACCATCAGGTGGGCTACTATAAAGAAAAAAAAATTCAGCTGAGCAAACTAGTTCCGTATTAAATTAATTATCTAGATATCCGTGTATGATAGCGGTCAATTAATTCAGATAGACTGCATGATCTTCACCAAGTTATTAGTTAGATCAAAAAGAGCTTGTTTTAAACTTGTTAAATTATTCATTATCACCTTCGTTTAAATATTATCAAGTTCAATGCACCTTGAAGTGGGTGTTCTTTTGATATATATATTTTAATATAATTTATTTTATGTGTAAGATACCATTGAGAGCTAAATAATTATTGATAATGGGATAATTAAAAAAAATATTTATATTGCGCTTCTGATTTAGTTATTTGTACGATTTTGGGGAATATCTTTAAGCATTTATCTTTGCATTTTTCTAGCACAAATTCGTCACTTTTGAAACACTTGACAATATATCATCTATTTTCGTTATTAGAAGTAGTTTGAAGTATTTAAATTTCAATTAAATCTAAATTTTGTATTTGGTCATTTTTGTTCTCACAGTGCGATATATCTGAAGCTTTGTGAGAATTATGTAATTTTCTTCACGGTATCTATCTCTATATTTACATTGCTTCGTGGGGACCAAAAAGTTTTAACTTTAGCAGGCGCGACGCGTCTGGTGACCGAGAACTTTATTAGCCAACAATCGTCTGAGCGCGAGCCTTTGTTGCACCAATCAAACCATTAAACCGTCTCGACACATGCATTGTATCCGATACTCCTTGAATCACACCCGATAATGTACTTAAACAACATCAGTCGGAGTATCGCCCATACATAATAAAAATAAAAAATCCTCATCTTTTCATTTTTTAACTCAAAAAATATACCTATATAGTTTGCAGTCTCGGTCCAATAAGAATTAAGTATAGTTTAGTACTAAACAAAACAAAAGTATAATAAACAAAAATGTATGTAAGGATTGAAAATAAATTTATAGTAGGTGCATAGTATGAGCTAATATGTAGCCTTTTCAGTAAATCTATCTGCTCTATTAAAAGTTGTTACAAATTAAAAATATGTTACATTTTTTAAACGTGGATGAAACAGCGGAACACATCTTATAAGGCATAATTTTGAGGATTTCGGATCGAATACATGTCTAGAAAATTCATAGTAATTAAGTAAGGTTTTGTATATGCGGTTTTCAGTGAGAGTTTAAGTGCCTCTCCTTCAAATGATAACTTTAACGATTTTCCTTCGAAAGTATATATAGCAATGTAAGACTAATTCTGGATAAAGGAAAATTTAAGGAATTGCAGACTAAATATGGATCTTACAAGAATGTATAAAATTGTTGTAGCAGTTAGTCCTGACTGCATTCGTTTATAAATAAGTGTCGGGGTATATTCATTAAGAAAGTTCTCGGTCCGTGGTTGTAGGCGGCGGTATTGTTTGACTCATTCCGTCATTATTCTTAAATTGTTCTTGATTCTGACTAGCCGTTGCGGTTTACTAAGTTAATACGAGACCCGTTATATGTATACGCGTACTTGCAATTCTGTCTTTTGTTTGTGTATTTTACTCAAAATCCTAGTCCGTTTTGACATAAATCACAAACGCAGTAACTAGTAGTATTATTCTGATTAAAAATACTATTAATAAGAATGAATGAATGAATATTTATTTGCAAGAAATATGGTAACAAAAGATCTTACTGCTATAATACAATGCTCACAATTTACCATGGAGATGGCGTGCAAATTTTTGGTTACATTACGAGACGACCAAGATTCAATTACGACTCAAGTTCTCAACAACTAGTCAAGTTATTCATGAGACGAAATCAATTCGATCACGACCCGACCTCAATTGAAGACCAGGAGTCACCAGTCTGCATCATTTTTCTCGTGATTTCATGAAAGGGGCCACAGCGCACTTACAATGCGAGTGGGCTCGCGTATCGAAAGTGTCTATGCATGCGGAATACTGATTGATCGACTGAGCATTCGGCCCCCATTTCCCTATGCTATTACGTGAAAGTTTTTTGTCTAATTCAGAATCATTGTTTAGTCATTCCCTGTAGAATAGAAACGCGTGATTAGTTCTGACCAACATTGCACTAATTAAATCTTATAACAATAATGTTAGCGGTGTTTTGTTCTGGTTTGAAGGTTTATTATAGTCATCGTCATCCTCAAATCTTTCCTTTTTCATGAGGCACAGTTTTTCTTTCAGGGTTTAAGCTATATGAAAGTCTATAATTATGTTCTATTGTAACTACTAAATAAATCAGGAAACTATATAAACAGGATCGAGGATATCTACAAACTGTTGCTTAGTTACACGTTATGCTAACAGAAATTGGTTATTCCAAATAATATGTTCCTTTTTGTCATTTGTTTTAAACATTTTCCTGTTACCCTTGATCATGTATGCTGTATGCGATTTATCGTCTGTCGGCAGTTTGACTGTAAACAATACAAAAATTTGGTAAGGCTTCAAAATTGTATATATTTTTGAAATATCAGTGAAAGACAACATCGCAAGTAAAGCTATACGGCAAAACTTTTTATTCTGTATTTTCAACCGTGAACGATGTCTTCTAATCTGTATTTGGTAACCATTTGAAGAGGAAAACATTATTTTGTTATTAAAGAGAAGCCTAATATGAACTTAATATAATATATTAAGGTGGTAAAATAAAATCTTTTGTGATGAGACTCCGGCGGCACCACCGTCACACCTATTTCTTCCTATTAGCAAAAGTGTTAAGTATTTTCTTGTGGTTTGAAGTGTATGGTAAGTTAGGGTTAAAAACGATTCTGTGGTCTATTTCACTTAGGACTGCATGTTGTCTGCTATTCCTGCATAATTAAATTAAAAAAATCAGTCGTACGTCAAAACGTGGTAGCGGTCGTATCTATCCATATAAGTCGGATCAATTAAAATGATATACGGAAGTTTCTTATTAAATTTATTGCCTGTCAGCCGTAGACGGGGTCATTGATGGTCACGTCGTTGTCCATAAAGAATTAACTTCGATTATTTAACGATAAACTGCCGCGTTCCATCGCTTCGAATTTGGCATGCAAATATTTTTTAGCACTTATTTGCAACGCCGTCGGCGTCGTCTCATGTTTAAAATATAAGCCGTCGTGTGTAAAGTGTCCTTTTTGCGTGTAATTTGTTCAGTATGTCGAACGGAGATCAGTTTACGTGCCAGTGTCCAATTCTATCGAATGTCCAACGAATCTAGATCTAGGGCGTGCAGTGATGTAAACTTAGACGCACTTACAGTCGCCTTTGATGTCTGGTACATTGAACTTATGAATATTGAAATAGAATCGAATAACACGACTTATTGCGGGAGCTAATTTGTTTATAGAATCTAGCTTAGCTTTCGTGTCTCAATTACGCGTGCTAATACCGTTGTATTCAAATAATCTGTAATCATTGAATGATTTTGTGTAAAGTTTTTGAAGTTCTATTTATTCGTCACGGTTGAAGTCTTTTAAAGTGAGTTTTTGTCTCTTTAATTCGGAGTAGTCTACTGCTTTACATTGGTCTCTTTCAAGGCGCGCCACTGAGCACATTAAGCTTATGGGTATATATAGAATCAAATATAACTAGACTAGAGGCTAATTGTCGTGTAAAAGCTATCTTGCATTTTGTGTTTCTCAATTACGCGTGCTATTATAGTTCTATGCAATCTTTAATCATTGAACGATTTTGTAGAAAGTTTTTTAGTCGTAGACGTGCCACTTTCGATAAGCAATTTGCAGCACGTGCGTCATTGCATCGCATTCATTTTGGTATGATCAAATTGGTATTGATAGCGTGTAACTTATAATTTGGACAGTAATGTTAACCAAATTATAGTTACGGCTTTATATATCCCATCATTATAGAAACAATACAGGTCAGAACAAATGGCCAGATTTTTTTTTATAAGTCATCATTCATACTCATTTGTGACCATGAAGGTCTCAAAGCCATTTGAATGTTTATCCATGGGATATAATGAACATCGATGCTTCAAGTTTTATACCGTACTACATAAACACTACGTAACGTAAATTTTAATTAAATATGTAAAAAAAAAAGTTTTAAGTAAAAATAACAGGTACCTACGTCTTAGACGTACTTTTTATGCCTCTTTGCTTCTGTCACAAAATTTTATAACATTAGTATATTTTTATCTAAAGGTTATCGTGTCGGGGATCACCAAGGTTATACTATTAGTAGTAGTACTATTAGCAGTATACTAGTGAAAAAGTCAGAAATCTATATAAATAATTCCGTCAAGGGGTACGGTAGACTTGATTGATACCTTACCTGAATAATAAAACATAAAGAAAAAAATTGATTTCGAGTCGACAACATATATCCGCAAAATTCGGGTTGTCGAGTATTTTGTTAAATTCTAATCTTGCAAATAGTCGCCATATTGGCCACTCGGATGCCATCTAGCCGTTATTTACATTACATAGTTTTAATATTTAACACTAGATGGCGTCACAAAATTTAACCTCGCATTTTTTGCATCATGCTGCTGCGCTGTTGAGAACGTGTGTAGGTTTGTTTAAATATGCTCGGAATTTGAATTTCAGTGTTGCTAGCACTGGGACCAGTACCTATACTAAACTGTAAACTAGCTACCGCAAGTGGTGGCGTCTAGCGAACTGTCAGCTTTCACGAGTATCTGCTTCTGAGTCTAAGGTGTAATACCTTTTAGTTAATTATAACTACAAAGATATCTACCTACATTTTGTAAAAGATTATGTATGAGTCACATTTCAACCGACTGAAGACGGGTATTCATCTATCAGTTAATAATTTCGCTTTTAAAACATTTTGTATCGAAATTTACATTTCCGAGTATTATTTCAATGTAATGTATAAGTTCACGCACGTTTCTTATGACAGCAAAGTGAAAATAATACATCTTCATTACAAGGATAAAGTTGGTGTGGGTATAATACTGTTATGTACTCAATCCATACGCCCACACTATCCTTGGAGTAACGGCAGTTTATATATTGCAGTAATTGGACGCCAATTTATATGATCTTTGATATATACTTAGCGATATTAACACCTATCTGTCGATATATTTGATGAGCTGAGAATGCCGACATATCTCTGGGTAAATATGTAACAAGTGACCTACTTGAAACATTGCTAAGCGAATATAGTTTCTTAGCTTTGAATAAGCACAGGCATTGCAAGCATTGTTTGTGAACGTCTGAATGTAGCCTTTTGTGTTCCTAAAACCTATAATAGGATATTAGGACAAAAGAAATTCTATTGTAGTTAAATATATTTCAATAATCTCAGATATTAATGAATGTTATACTTCGTTGTCAATACATTTATAAATGATCACTGAATGTTTTTTTACTTATGATCATCTGTATGGTCATCGGTCGCAACACGCAGACCGCGGTCCGTACACGGGCGGAATTAAGAACCGCCAAATATTCTCTACTATACGTACATTTTGAACGCAGTTTTTTATATTTAATTTGGCAATTTGTTTCTTTTTAAATGTAATTAGTTATATTTTTTATGCATTTTATTGTTAAAATAGTTAGTTAATATTTTGTTACTTCCAATTTAATAATAAATGTTTCGTAGTTGAAGTATTAACAACTAGCTGCGCCCCGCGGATTCACCCGCTTAAGTTTCGACGATGATATATAGCCTATAGCCTTCCTCAATAAATGGTCTATCTAACACCGAAAGAATTTTTCAAATCGGACCAGTAGTTCCTGAGATTANCGTTCAAACAAACAAACAAACTCTTCAGCTGTATAATATTAGTATAGATATACGTACATGAATAATGTTTTCATAGTACTATAATGGATTTTTTGGAACTTCAATCAATATCCGGACCCCACTAAAATTATCTACAGTTTCCAGTGATTCTACATGATTAGGTGAACTGCAACCATTTGAAACTTAAAAACTACAATCTGTCAGCATTCTGAATTAAACTTTTCATCGTTTTCGTCAATTTCTTGAAATGGATTACTGATGCTTACGTTAATCGTAGTCGTTATATATTGAATCATCACAGATATAACACAGATTGCAGGTCAGTTTAAATCTATATTGCATATTTAATTTGTCATAATTCAAAAACAGGTAAATATTCACACCTATTGACGTCAGCACCACGCCTCTGTCACGCTACACGGCATTGGAATCAGCTGGGCGCTATCTTATCGGGCCCAAACGAGGTGTTCGGCTGGGGGACCTGTGGACCACGTTACAGACACGCCTGTTTGTCGTGACTTGAGAAATGCAAGTTCATTGCTTATTTTTGGTGCGTTTACAGGGTGTTTTTGGTTGGAAATTTGTAGTTTTATAAATGGCTTATGTTCAACATGCATATGTATGTGAATCTAGAAAGATGATCAAGTCATCTTTCTAGACTTTAGTGAATATGTCGAGAATTTTCAGTAGTTAGTAGTTTAGTGTGTTATATCTGCGAAGATGATCTAGTCATATTTCTAGATTTAAACAAATTTGTCGAGAATTTCAGAGCAGTGCGTATAATGAATTAAATTCTGTTTTTGGAAATACTATCCACTATGATCCACTACGACAATGAGTACGGTACGTATCGTACTCATTCTCCGGCCATTCTCGTACTCATTCTCATCAGACATCCAAATGATGAGTCTATAGGGTTCTTGAAATTGATTAATTATTTGCGTGTTTGTAACAATTACGATAGAGGATATTATATTGTTGTGATTTAGGTAAAGAAAGTCTTTATATTATTTTAACCATCTAAATATATCTTAGTTTCGTTTAAATCTAAACTGTACTAATAAATTAAACTATAATTCTCTACGACATTAGATAAGATCTTTCAGTTTAGCCTGTTGTTATAGTCACGCGACTAAGTACCTACTTTCAAATAACTAAAAAAAATATGTTTGAATTTTGTCGCAAAAAGTAACCATTACTTGTTTCTTATTCAGAAAATTTCCGTAGTGACTCTGAGTGAATCGGGTTTTTGTTAATGCTATTTGTTTTCCTTGAATGATTGTCTGTTTTAGGTAATGGAACTGTACTAGTATGCTATTCTTTATTCATTTATATTTGGAAAACCATTAAAAAGAACGAATCAATAAGAAAGTGAATCTCCAGCATTCTGTTCATCGCAGCGTGGTTGAATACGTTCAGTTGTGAGAAGAAACCAATGTACTTAGCGTTGGTCTCCTCTACCAATGCACTAAGCACTGGATCCTGAAAACATGTGGTAAGGAATCATCCTTACCACATCCTACACACCCCAGCAGTAACGCGCGGCATTCCAACGTAATCCTGTCCGTAGGTTGTAATTATGGGGCCACTAGTTCAAATAGTACTTATATTTTGCCACTCTATTTGGCATCGATTACAAATATTTTCATTTACCTACGTTATGTGGGACTTCTTGTCCTACTATGGTTATGTCAGCTGTATGAGGGGTGGGCAAGGATTTCTGGAATCTTCTTTGCTCGGGCACATTCTCAAGGGAGTGATTATGTCCCAGCTTTTTGATATTTTGCACAATAATATTATATTTTTGTAAATTAATATAATGAGAAAACGTTAAAGTAACACTGACCCCACTGTTTGTTATAGGGGGTGATGTCTATTGGCAGCAGAATCGATTACCATCACATCAGATGGATTGCTTGTTTTTGCTACTAAAAAGACTATTTGTGCAAATTAAGACTCACGAACGAAAGGATGCATGTACGGTTAAAAGAACTTTTTGCAAATCAAGCCTCACCAACGAAAAGATGTACGTACGGACCGTTTTTGCGAAGATATCGTTCTGAGCGGGCGCGTCGTGCGGAGTGACCGGTCCTTTACCGTTAGAAGTCTGTAGCGTCTGACTCGGTACCGCTACGAGTGATTAGCATTTTTAGGTGAAGGCGAACCGGCCTCGGCCGCAGACATTTTGTAATTATATCGCATAAACTGTTATGTTTATGGCTGGAAGGTCCACAATCGCTCGTGTAATGCCGAAAGAAAGTATTGATGGTACCAACGCGCTAACGTGTTGCTAAAAGTAAGTGTTCATGCTTTATGTACGCGGTGATCTATAAATGTTTTTGTGTCTTAAGTATATTTGGTGGCGCTAAGTATTTTTTTTTCATATTATTTAAGTAGCAAACGAACACGCAGTTCACGGTTGATGGCAAGTGGCCACCACCGCCCATGGACATCTGTAATCGATAAGATGATTCTTGCCTCAGGTTAGACAGAAATGCTTTTTTGTCTTTGAGGACGAGGTTGGGACGCACGGAATAAGTCTGTCTGCCTTAGCACACCTATCAAAACACACCACACCATCGCTTAACACTACTTTAGTCCAGAAATTGGTATAAATATATTTTAATTGTTGTATGTCGACTTTAAAAGGTACTACTACCTTTGTAACGTGGGAGAAACAGGGTATCTCCTGCATACGCTGCTCCTAAAACGTTATACAGATATATAGTAAAATCGGTATACATATTCCTCATATGATATCAATCTAAAATGCAAATAATTAGTTAACTGGCGTCGACGTCAAATATACGATAAACTTTTACTGTGATGCAATATCTTATACTTTTAATGTGCGTCATGTTTTATGAAATTTGTTGACAAAAACAACTTTGATTGTGTAATTTTAATATTATAAATATTTTTAGCTAGACGTGTAATAGTTTATTATTTTGCGTTTTTACTTAAAATTGACGTTTTTTACACTCGAAATTTCCGTATTGAGACTTCCTGTGTCATGGGCCATAGACCCACAAACTTCCTGAGCTTGAGCATAGATCTGAATCTTCAGTTCAGATAGGTATAGGACATATGGGCAATGCAGACCGTTAATTAAGTAAATAACCTTGTAATCAAAACTGACTCTGAGTATTTCAGTTTAATATCAGATTAACTATTAGTGGCCTTGAAATGAGCGACAATTTTCTGCAGAAAGATTAGGCTTCTTCCCCCTCCCTACACATTCTCTGAGAGGAGACCTGTACCCATCAATGGTTGTGGGCTATCACGTAAAAATTCATCAAATGAAAATAAGACACTTTTTGACCGACTCCTCAGAGGAACGAACTTTACTTATTATAGTAAAAGGTTGCATGAAAATTTTACAACCCGTTTTTATATTTCACTAAAGCAGACCGCACTTGCCATTGTGACATATTTCTCGAGTTGCCTCCACTTCTATTTTTTTGGGGTAAAATTAACATCAGTCCCTGAGGGAAGCGTTCTACTTGAGTTCATTGTGTAGGTTCTCAACTCAAAAATGAAATGGAATAAGAAAATAGTAAAGAGACTTTAGAGGAATAATAAAAAAAAATTGTACCTAGTAGGTTGTTCGCAAAATAATAACTCCCTATAGGCATGAGTTATTTAATTGATTACATTTATTGATTTAATTTAATATTAATTGATTTTATGATCGACCACACTTAATCAGGATCCTATAAGACACAAAGACATTCAAGAATACTCAGCCCATAATTCATAATTAAAATATTTGATTAGCCGGAAATAGAATCCGAATCCTCATGGTTAAGTAGAACGGCGACGAGATGTTAACATACTCATATTTTACGAGCTTATTCCTGCGGCTTTTCCGCTTGGGTCATGTACCTCAGTAAAATTTATCCTACATTTTAATCCAGGCCATAAACTATCTGTGTGCCATTTCATTCAAATTCAAACAGTAGTTTTTGCACAAACACAAAAACACAAGAGACACAAACACACGTACATCCTTACAATTTTTCGCATTTATATTATTAGTAAGAAGTAATAAATTATTTCAGTCATCACATTTTCAGAAATGAGTTTTGACTGACTTATATATGACTTATACATATATCTATATATAATATAGATATAAATATATATAACGTAAGAATAAACAGGCAATGCTATGCTAAATGTATCGATCACCTTTAAATCCTTGCATGTAACAGTCCGCGAATATCCCCTCTATTGTAAATTTACGTCGACGACTGTGTCTAATAAGCTGCGACATCGTTCATATCCAACCTTAGGTATTTTCAAAATCGTTTCAACAGTTACTTTGTTCTAGCTTATTCCCTCCGCCTAGGCCCGCTTCGATTACATTTATCACGGTAACGAGTATCATATGTGTAAAACTAGGTCATGAACTATCTATTTGCAAAAATCCAATCACCAATTTGTGCGTGAATGTTGAACAAACATAAATCCACCCTTGCAAACTTACGTCTTTAAACTATTAGTACGATTAGGAGATATTTTGAAAATATCACAGGCGTAATAAAGAAGAATTCACTCATTAGCTCTTCCATTTTTTATCGAAGAATAAGAAAATGGTAATTCTTGATTGATATTGTATACAGTACAGTACAAAGAATGGCATTCCAAAAAATGAAAACAAAATAGTAATACACAAAAGATAGACACGATAGGCGATCTTATCACTTAAAACTAAACACGTTAAACTGTAGCCGTATTTAGCTGTATTTATTTAATTTGTTTTGCTTCAAGAGTGGAGATTGTTACCGATATGATTAGATGTGTACATATATATTATTGAATTTGAAGTCGTCTTCATCAGTCACGCGGTTATAATTACAATTATGTAAGTGCAAAAATCGTAAGTGATTTTGTATGTATTATAGAAAAAACATTTTAAAAATTGCCAACCTAGCCAACGCAATACTGACTCGACAGTCATAATTGCTATCCGGCGGTAATTACCGTAAATTGTCAGAGGTAAATAGTTTTATCTAGACGTGCCCCGCGATTTCATCCGCGTTTAAAAAATGTAACATTAATTGAAATCACAATAAATTGATAGAAACAAAGACTAAAGAATGTTAAATAAAAAAGACGCAATATAAAATAATATATTTTCATTTTTTATATAAAATCAGTCGTTTTATTTAAGGCGATTTCAAATACACGGACAAATAGTCAGACAAAAGTTCTAAAAGTCAAATAAATTGCTAACATTACTTAACCTGAGTCCTTTTTTTACAAACATTTTTTTTACAAGTAAGTATACGAGATGTACGGACACAAGTATCATTTTATTATTATGTAAGGAATTCGTTTGAGTTATGTTTTTAGTTTGATTTTTATCGAAATTATTTACACTTACGTCACTGTTATGTCTAAAGATGACATGACTCAAATGACCTATATGTGACAGTTAAATAGGAAGACATTAGTTAAATAAGTATCTTCTGCCCCGCAAACTTCACAGTTTGAACAAGGTTTATGGTCGTAAAACTTAACTAAATATTGCCAGTTCTTACATAAACACAAATTAATTCTTTGTCAAGGCTACGAAGCATGTTATATATATTTTTGTAAATTTTGCGGTTCGAAGGTTAATGTAACATTTTTTTTTATCGAAACCAGAAACGCTGTTTGGCTATTGGCTGTTTTATTACTGTAAAATGGAAAGTAGTAAGAAAAAATACTAAAGAAATAAGGGCGTCGCCCGAATGGTCTGGGGCTAACTAGTTATGAAACAGCGGTGGAAGTAGAAACAGTAGAAAATGAGTGTGAAAAAATCTAAATAAAATTTAGAAAAAAATGTTATGTATAAGCGGATTTCAAAAAATTGATAACTTTAATATCATTGGTAATATTACACACTTATTCTGAGAGAAAGATAGATCTGTTAAATTAAGTCAACTTGTCATATTGAATAACTTACTGTTCACTTAAAATAGCCGTCTACTATATTTTAGTAAAATATATTTTTAAAAATTAATAACCCTTTGTCAAATAAGGTTAAAAAAAATTAACTGGCTATATTTGAACCGCTCATAGTTGCCCAAATTTATATATATTGGGAGTGATCCACGAATTTACCTACCACTTTTTTTAAACTGTATTGATTAGGTAAATTCTAAATATTAAAGTGGATTCAAAATTTTATGCATCTACTAGAAATTTTACACATTACATTACTAAACTATAAAAATAATAACGATAACATGCAGTGTATTAACTATATTTCTTCTCTATTTAATATAATTGATTTTGTATAGCAAAATGAATTTTTATTGAATTTTATGCGAGGTGGAAATAAGATATAAGCTATAATTAAGATATAAGAAATAAGATATAATTAAGATATAAGCTGCTTCTATAAATAAAGCTGGTGAATTCTAATAAGTATAAACATGCAAGCTAAGAAACCGCAAATTCTGATACAGTTAGTGAACAGGCGTTAAACGCATGCTTGCGTCCTTCGATAACTGCACTCAATGAGTCACCATTAAACTTATAAAACGGTTATGACCATTCATATATTTAAGGCTGATCTCACACACGGCAGTCGGCTACTTCACTACTTGTTTCTAATTTTTGATTGTTGCAATTGTCATTTTTGTTCACGACTTTCAAGGCTTCAGATAAACCCAAGTATATTATTGAAGAAATGTTTTTGCGCTGTCCATTTGTACGAACAAAATAACAATATATAGAAACTTGTATTTAAAACTTGATATCTATTAATGAACTTGACATTATAACTTGTGTAAAAGACTAAAGTTAGGCGGATGTTTCGATTTTATTTATCTGTTTTATAAGTATTATAAAGGTGAAAGTTTGCGAGGATGTATGGTATGTTTGTTAGCCTTTGACGCAAAACAACTAGTCGGATTTAGTTGAAATTTGGCACGCAATTAGTTTATAAAATATGGACTAGCTGATCTCGCGGTTTCACCCGCGTTAAAATGAAATGTAACGTGACATATATAACCCGATTTTGAAACATTCTTTATTGCTGCTCCGCTCCTGTTGGTCTTAGCATGATGATATATAGCCTATAGCCTTCCTCGATAAATGGGCTATCTAACACCGAAAGAATTTTTCAAATCGGAGTAGTAGTTCCTGAGATTAGCGCGTTCAAACAAACAAACTCTTCAGCTTTATAATAATAGTATAGAAGTATAGATTAACACATAGGATATTCAAATACCCTGGTAAATGACACTGAGTTAGCTGATAACGGCACACATTTGTATACCTTTCACATTTTCATACAAGTCCAGAAATATACCGGAAAATCATGTTGTCACCAGTTTATTATTTAATTGGAGATATGTGAGCTGCCTTATGAAAAAAAAACTCTTCATGACATGACATTTTATCTCCTGACAATGAAACGAGTGATAGGTATGAGTTCATTTGTCCATTTTAATGTTTGAAATTTTCATTTCTTTATATTACATCAGACCACATGAATAATTTTCATAAAAATATAAATCACTTTTGACATACCAGTAAGAGTAATACCAGAGTCTATGCGTTTCCCAGCTTCAAAAATAGGTTTTTTTTTCGGTGTGACATTTAATGTCTCTCTCGTTTAATGTTTTTTTTTTACAGTAAAATTAAATTATGTTATATTATTAAATTTCCCTTATTTTAAAGTAAAAGACATTAAACGAGAGAGACATTTTACAGTAAAATTAAATTATGATATATTATTAAATTTCCCTTATTTTAAAGCAATACTTACTGTATTATTTACGAATTGCAGGCTGTCTTTCATCTTTAAGGTTTTATGTTCTTTACGAAAACATTCTTTAACTATTGAAAATATCATACAAATCCTGTAGATTCGTTTTTATTTATTGAAAAAGTTTCAGCCAATTAAAACTGGTATACCATTTGACTAGCTATGCTGACCGGGTTTTATCGATCTAAAACTCCAGGACTTTTAAATCCGGGAGCACTATTCGCTGCAATCAAACATTTTCAAGCGGATCTAGATCAGCGTTGTAAGACGACCTGATTTTGGTGGATCGTCTAGATTTTTTAGCAAAAAATAACTGTTATGCGCAGAAAAAGATTAGTCTTCATTTTATATTCTGTACATTATGGCAGGTTAATGCGCCGTTGCTGTCGATCTTGAATAGCACCACTTCCTCTTTACGTGGTTGTTGTAAAAGGCGGCTGAGAGATAGGAGATGGGATAATAATAAATAACGATTTCTACACGCACTAGGATTTTATCCTGTGTCGTGGGTCCCAGATCCAGAACAGAAGTCTAAATTCATAATTCACATGTCTGTCTGGCCAGGAATCGAACCCGAAACCCACTGCGTATCAGACCTGTAAGATGACCGCTCCGCCACGCGGGTCATCACAGGAGATGGGATCATCAACACGCATGTCAAGCGCAGTGACTATTGGCCTGTGCCAGTAACAAATTCTTACGCAACAAATCCTTATGATAGGGGCTTTCCCCTTCATAAGAAGTATTTACGTTTAAGTAGTTATTAAATGTTTTTTTAGTTCCCAGACACATTAGTATCTATACTAATATTATAAAGCTGAAGAGTTTGTTTGTTTGAACGCGCTAATCTCAGGAACTACTGGTCCGATTTGGAAAATTC
>MOOZ01000200.1:172515-188887 GCA_002930495.1 Cecropterus lyciades | reverse complement strand
AGATAGCCCATTTATAGAGGAAGGCTATAGGCTATATATCTTCGTCGAAACTTACGCGGGTGAATCCGCGGGGCGCAGCTAGTTATTTAATAAATAAATTTAAGTGTTGACATCGTTCGTCGACTACGTACATGCTTGTTTTATCTGCCTGGTAGTTGGGAATTATAAGTAAGTCTATATAAAACAAGTTCACAAACAGCCTATAACTTACCAGCCCTTTCGATGTCTAGAAAGCAAACTTTCGTGTTGCGGCCGATCTAGAACAATGACAAGTAGGCGTGTCTGTGACGAATTCCTCGCTGTCTGAAGGAACTTTCCTCCGGAGTCCACTTGAACTAGTTCGCTGCTACTGTGCAGGTTTATGAGATAAAGATAAAGGCCTTTCGCTTTTCAAGGTGAATTTCACCGGCACCCACGTGTTAATTTTCGATTTGTTATCATATTTTCGGTTTTATTTTTCTGTAGGTGGCGGTATGATAGAACTAGACAGTAGTCAAGACAAATTTAGTCTAGATGTTGAGGTAACTTTTAAACTAAGTATGTAGTGTTTAACAGTCGCAACCTACTACGGTTACGGAACATACAGTCAAAAAGGTCCCCAAAATGCAGGGAGCCACTTTGAGTGGAACCAATTCGTTGAGACAAAGCAATAACACTGAAATTATATATATCAAAATATTCTTCTGAATGAAAAAAATATGTAACGTACTAAAAAGCTTACTTTGTGTTGTAAGGGTAATATGATGCAGTGGCTAATTGGATAAGCTATGGCTAGAAATAGTGCATGTGTGCACTACACATGTGTGTGTTCTACACACAAAAAGCTTGCTCTAGGACAATTAGAAAGTGAAGCTGTAACAGAGCTAAACTTAACAATGACTCCCACGACATTAAGAATGTATTGTCAGAATTATGGGTGGCTCGCTGGTATTCAGTACTTATGATGAGTGGTATACGTACATACATTCGCTTTTCAAGGTAAATTCACCAGAAACACTAAAGCCCGGTGTCATCTAAACTTTATAAATCTAACTTGCTAACACTTCTTGAAAGCCACTTTCATTTTTACACTGGTCGCTAACGTTTTCTTATATATTCGTTCTTGTTATTGTTGTTTTCCGTAACTGGTTGATCTTTCTATTTGTTTTGGTTATTTCAAGGTGAATTTCACTAACCACATATTGTTGCTTTGCACACAACACAAAACGATAATCTTCAGCAGTGCCAGGTTAAACACGTTTAAAAATATTTTTGGATATTTCGTTTCCTTGAACGAAAAATAGGGGTTGAAACTTTTTATAGCGACCAGTGTTTTTTGTGTAGCATGAAGATCAACTGCAGTCATTCATTTCAGGTGTGGTGACTATTGACAAAACACCCAACATGGGAGGGCTATGTGTAGCCGTGGACCTAATTAATCTGATGGATGGATATTATAGTCTGTGAAGTCATGGGTCTTGCTATTTATATGACAAGGATAAAACTATTTCTTTTACTTAAAATTGATGAATTTTAATTTGTGCGATTATTCGTACAAAGCAGCTTTAGGTTTCAAAACATTTTAAAGTGTAAGGTAATCATGAATAGTAATTTCATTCACATCTTCATAACGAAACTTTCCTTTGTATATTCAATGTGAACTGGTTCTGCTCGATGACGCGGGCCTTTCGCTTTTCAAGGTGAATTTCACCACCATTGCATGTTGAAGTGTCAATAATTCTAAACTAATTTGAACTTTTTGTGTGAAGAAGCTGCTGTGTTTTAGTATGAAGGGTGTGGGAAGAGAAACATACCTATCCTATGTATAAATCGCTCTTTAGCGATAAGGCCGCCTTTTGTACAGTTATTTAAATTTGTATGTTTCTTTGTTGTTTTATTTTTAGTACAATAAAGAGTATTATTATTATTATTATCCGAGGCGTCCCTACTTTATCCTCAGTTAGCAATTCATCTTTGATTGACTTCAGGAAGAACTGTAATCTTGTCTAGGGTTGATTACAGGTGTCCATGGCAATGACCTTACAATGTATTCCAGTGTATCGATGAATAATTTAATAGTTCAGGTCTGTCCATATCAATTAGCCTTAGTAAATCGATCCAATATGATCTATTTTCAGTCCGAAAGGTTCTCCCTTTGGTTATGGTATCCCTAATGTTACATTGTTCTCCCAAAGGGATCATACGCTTATGTCACGCTTTAAGGCTTAAACTTTAAGGTTGTAGGTAAATCTGAGATCAACTTCTGAGGTCTCATTATCTCTGACCAACTTCGGAACCAAATACAAAAATAACTTATGTTCTTTGGTGAGTGTTTATAAGCTGCAATTACTAAATACAATAATTCGACTGCACTGCCTGTTCGAGCTACATTTCATAAAACATAAGAGAAATCACTAACCTAACTAAATAATCCTTATTATCTTAATTGTACTGTTTTTTTTTGCAGACTTAACAGTGGAAACTTTTATAAACTAGATTATAGTTATGTATACAAAATATATAAGTATAATGTCTATGAACCATTTTATGTATTTGTCCTGATTTGTTTGTTTCCCAAACAGTTAAACAAATGACTAAAGCATCAATCACCTTTTAGCTGACATTTATGCGAGATTTTTATAATATCACCAAATTATTCAATACTACGATAGTTCAGGTCTAAAGTCTTTCCAAAGCCACTTTCATTTGGTAGATTCGATTTGAACTGGTTCTGCCCGCTGTGACGCAGGCCTTTCGCTTTTCAAGGCAAAATTTCACCAACATCATGTTTGAGACGGACTATGATGTATCGGCAGCTAATGTATATGAACAATTTACCACTTTTATGAATGTTATTGTACCATGATGACTAACTACGATAGATTCCTCGTGATTAAAACACAATACGTAACTATCAAAATACATGGAAGTCAATGAAGTTTTGTAAGATTTAGTTTTTCAAGCGCAAGCAAATTACTTGTAAATTGTTGAAATCGAAAAAACATCGCGCTAAATCATCAAATTACTCGTGGATTATTTTTCCTCATTTGCTGCTACTTTTCTAGATAATGTTTAGCTTTTTGCAACTTATCTATATAGTCGATAATTGTTTGTAAAATAATCTTTGTTTATTAGATAGGCATCGAATCATGAACATTAATGATGTGTTATTTTCTGTCTAAATTCTTGAACGTTTTCCGATGAAGAACTTTAGGTAGATTTTCTGACCTATTTATATTTGATAACAGGTTTTTTTTGCAATTGCGTAATTTTACTTAAGGTCGTCTTCACCCATATTAAAATTTAAAAATCTCTATCTAATCTTCGCCTTAAGACGCTCCTGAGCGCGCAACGTTTCACTTTCGCCGCTTACGTAAACGCGACCTTTCTACACCGCCATCGAGCTGTTACGGCCCGTGTCCATTAACATGACAGATTTACCATTTATCACTAATATGTGATTAAACGTTGAGCAAGGCTGCGCTTTCTACTTTTTGAACACTTTCCTTTGAACATTCCTCTGTATTTAACTGTTTGAACGTGACTTGCCTTCGCTTCAGCTGGTTTTGGTCATCTATTTCACTTTAATATGATAGAACATCAAAGACAGACGTGTATTTGTGATTCTTAAATATATTTGTTACAATTTTCGCAAACAAGAAAGTATGACTTCGTATCAAGAAGATTTGGCTGAGGAGTTAAGGAGAACATTAGGATTAACTAATCGTTATAAAACAATTTCATAGCGACCTGGGCTTACCCTGTTACGACATATCTGTGACATTATTTATCTTAAGTCCTACACTTATGTCTGAAGTAATTTGGTATGTATCACATATAAAAATTGCATTTATGGCGTTAAATATGAACTTATGTGATAGGAATAGCGAACGAGATTGCATTCCACCCGATGATTAATGGTCGCTGCCCATGGGTATCTGTGATCAACCTCAGATAAGATTACTCTCACCTGAGGTTGACGAGGTGCGTTACAATGTCTAAGGCAATAAAATGCACTGCCTTCGCCCTAATTTTACGAAGCGTGCATGATCGATATTCGTCTTCTTTTTATCTGACTGTTAAAAGTAAGCTTTAGTTGTCTGTCAAATGTGTTATGTCACTTGTGTCACTGTCATGTACCTCCTATTTATTCGGGTAGAAGGATATTTTACGAGAATTACTTGCATCTAGACAACCTTGCTTTATAATAATCCGTTGACTTTATAATACATTTAATAATACGTGTTATTTCACAAAAAATACTATTGCCCAAATCATATCCTGTCATTTTTTGCTTGCCATTATAGAAACGTGTTCTCTGTAAATATCTCCATAATGCTAGCATCATTATCATATGTTCGATGTTATAAAAGAACGACTTAACTACCTGCAGTTTTACCTTTAGTTCCATGTGTGAGCAGTGTGATTTATTGGCTTAACTGAACTGACCTGCCTCAACTAAGGCTCGATTAATGGTCAGGACTGCTATACAGTTTAACAAAGTTGCACGCCGACGCGAGATGCGATTTACGATTCTATAACCATGTCAATGAAGACCACTATGATGAACAATGGGGAAATAAGATGACTTCTATTAACCTTTAGTTTTTCTATGAGAATAAAGTGGCAAGTGCGCGCGAAGTCCACGCGTATGGGCATGTGATTGCAAAGACTTAAATCTTATTAATATTTTACTAATATTATTAATTTTGTGTGGATGGATGTATATTTGTTTTTATTTCACGCAACAATTTGGCCTACTGGTAGCTGGCCTGGATGAACAAATAAGATATTATTTACCATAGAAAACATGACGGCGGGGGGACGTTCGGGCGGAGCCGCGGGAAAATTACTTTGATAAGTACAAGCTGAAAAAAATCAGTTATTAGTTTAATAGGAGGATTGTAAATATCTAAGGGAAATATATCTAGATTAAAATTGTTTTGTGTTCTGGTGAAAGGGTCTTAAAAAACCAACTGACTAGCATATGAGGTGGCGTGCCTTGTTTTCAGGAGAGGTAAGTGGTTAATGAAACTACTTCAGGGAAATGTCTCAATCCTAACGGGCCCTTTAAATCGTATCACAGCAGTGGTTAACACTGCTTATATATGACTGGTAGACTTATTAAGAATGTCATGCGAAGGGTTTGCCGTTGAAACTAGATAACATCATCGCATCATAATCAAAGGTCTCTACCTCCTTTAAATACAATGCTCCCTTCAGGTCCATATTTTATGTCTTAGGGTTTCTATTATGTGTAAATTACAGTCACCAGTGATCAGTCATGTGTACTCACTTCACTTGTCTTATGTCGATGAGTCACGAGAATGATCAGGGGTCGAGCTGAGGTCCGAAGGGCAGGTTTATTGTCCACCATTCTATAGGTACAGAACAAGTCTCATTAATGCAATGTTTCAATTACTGGATAAAATATTCAGTCCTTTTGTGTAGATGTATGAATTTTGTATTTTACTCGTGTAATTTACCAAATTATTATTGGAGTTAAAATAATAAAAGACCCATCTATGATTGTTATACAAGAAATGCAAGTATTTTCCATAAGTGTCCTCTTAAAATCAAACATTCAATAATAACAAAAACAATAACAGTTTTTAAGAAATTTGAGAATATCTATTATACTTCCGTGGCTTCTACTTACCGTGGCCTTGTTTACTCTAACA
This sequence comes from Cecropterus lyciades, assembly GCA_002930495.1. Classification (NCBI taxonomy): domain Eukaryota; kingdom Metazoa; phylum Arthropoda; class Insecta; order Lepidoptera; family Hesperiidae; genus Cecropterus; species Cecropterus lyciades. The sequence goes on along the minus strand of MOOZ01000200.1, from coordinate 183,227 downwards.
AAATTATAATTTCAATGTCGTATAATTAACAACAGACTTGATATAGAATTTCCGTCCGTCATTTCCGCTGCAGAAAGTCATGATGAAACGTTTAGTTTTAAAACCTAAATCGATTGGAAACTTTATATTGAGCCACAAACTACATTTTCCAGCATTAAAATATTGGATAAACTGATAAAAAGGAAGCTGAGTTTTTCGCCAGATCTTCTCAGTTTAAGTCGTGTTCAGATCGGTGGTAGAGCAAAAAACAAATTTTGTCTATTTGTAGGAGCCTCAGTAAGCCTTTATAAAACAAAGATATTTTAATACATTTCTAAAGTTGGACGATCCAAGAAAATTATGTTACGTCACTCTCCTTCCTATTTTACGAGCGAGATGTAAAATTATATATCATTACCGTTTATCAAGAGACTAGGTCTTATGTTTGAAGATTAGATTTAGCAGTTTGGAAGTAAAAGTATGAATGTGAAATCAAAAAACGTTATGTAAGTAACAGTGCATGAAGCGATTGTAGCCCAATTAGTGCGACTGCAATTCGTTTGTTGGTCTCTGCACGTGCCTTTCTCTGTGTTAGGAAGCAGGGATGTTGCGAATATTCGCATCCGCATCCGCAAATGCGGAGCTTCCGCGTAGATTTTGTCATCTGCATCCACATCCGCATCTGCGGATGTGAGCGTTCAAAAATCCTCATCCGCATTCACATCCGCGGATGTGAAAAAATCGGCATCCGCAACATCCCTGTTAGGAAGCATGTTTGAATGACTACATTAAATACTTTAAAGGTGGTAGAACTCTTTGTGGTGCGATTCCGGAAGGACAACCGGCACACCTATTTTTGCCTAATAACGGCAGTGTTATGCGCTGTTGTGTTCTGGTCTGAAGGGTGTGGTAAGGGCGATATACTTATCCGAGGCGTTCCAACTTAGTCTTTAGGGGTAGTATCTGTGGCATGTGGTACCGCAGGCAAGACTTTGGGGTTAATTACAAATGTTCATGGGTGTCAGTAACCACTTTCTATCTGGCGAACTGCATGCTCTAATTTCATATTATTAAAAAAAACTTATGTTATAAGATTGTTTTAGAAAGAACGTGAAAAGATAGATGAGATAGTTTACGAGCCCGATTTGCAAAGGCGATTCTTAGATAAACCAACTATCATAAGATTTACTCATGCACCTCTTTTCTTAGCTTAAGCCTTTGTTACATAATGTCCATAACAATTTTGATGAAAGTGCACAACTTGGTCATTTATGATTTTAATTTATTACACTTTTATTTGTGTTCATGTATTAAATGTATTAATGTATGTATGTTTGTATGTTTGCATTTATTTGAACTTGCCACTTTCTGGCTACCGATTGAGCTGATATTTTGCATTCACTTTTGGTTTTAATGATAATGCACGACTTTGTTTCGCCAGACTAAATCAAATATGGCGGGCGACCAAAGATGGAAGAGCTATTTAGTTTTATAGACCCCCATTACATTTATAAATCAATGACGTTTCTGAGAAAAATGCGATATACAGAATGAAATATTACGAAAACTCTACGCCTGTTTTAAACTATACGTAAAAAAAGTAATATAAGATATTAGTAAAGGTCACTCAAACGAAGTCGCAGGCAATAGCTAGAGAACTTATAGCAATGCCTGCTCGCTATTTATTGATAACATAATATTAACATATCAAATAATGTAACAGGAACAGGAAGCGTAGTTGATAACCATTAACGCGTTTAATTGCAGTCATTTGTAAATATTAATTAGTAAATACGTAAACATTGTGATCACATTCTTCAGTGAAGACGTAAGTTTAGACGCAATGTAACCATGCCTAGGTCAGTGATGGATGTTTTATAGCAGTCTGATTATAAGTGGTCACTGCCACCCATGGATATTTATAATCAACTCCAAATATAACACTAGCTTATTATTCCCGCGGCTCTAGTTAATCCAGGTCATAAACTATCCGTGTACAAATTTTAGCAAAATCTAACCAGTAGTTTTTTATGTAACAGAGTAACAAACATACATACATCTCACAAAATTAAGGAAGTATCTTATACGTTAATGCAGGTCATAAACTGTGTGCAAAATTTCGCCTTAGTAAAACTACAATGTAAATAAATGCTTATTGTGCAAATTGTTTTTACTCAATATAATTTAGCTTTTAGTGTTATTTTCTAAATATTTATTTTTCGTTTCAGGTAATGGATTTCAAAGTCTGTTGTACTCCATATCTTCACGAAAGTATCACATACCTACATGCGTAAGAAATAGTACTTATTTAATACTTTACTCACTTTGTATTTTACTAACTAACTAAAGCCTGTCACACTTGTGGCTTAGTCTGTAATTCCTACTGAAGTTTGGGATAAAACGTATACAAAAACACATATGAAAATGATTGGAATAAAGGTGATGGAACTCTTGGTGGTTTGACTCTGTAGGCATCACCGCTTCACTAATTTCTGCCTTAAAAGAGGAGTGGTAAGCGATGCTGCGAGTTAGTCCTCAGCGGCAGAAATGCATCTGTGGTCAACCTCAGGTAAGACTGATCTTACCTGGGATTTGATTTGTCCGGCTGTGGCCAATTCCCCTTGAGATGGATTGCATGTTAATTTGCTACCTCCATGTTATAAAAAAAAAAAAACATTTTTTTTTTGTAAAAGTTCGAATTTTGTAATAAAAATATCTGTAGGGATACTGATTTTGTATATAAGGAGGTAATGCATACATTTTTACAAGGCATATTTGTGTCATATGTAAACAAATGCAAATAGTTTTCGTGTGACATCCACTCCAGCACGTCTACCCTCTCCTTTAGGTGGCGCTCTAACAAGGCGTGGAGTTATTCAGCTGTATGTAAACCAGGATACAAGAATAATATTACCTACAGGAGATAAAAAAATTTAACTGTTTTTTTAAACCACGTCTATATCCTGTGAAAAGAATCTTGTTAGTATATAGATGTATATTAATATTTTTTTACATTAACATTTTTATGTAAAATAAAGGAAGAAGAAAAAGAAAAAAGAAGAAGAAAAGCTAACAATGCAGTTTTAATAGGAAATTGTCTGTGCACTATGCACATCGATATGGCTTACTATTGACGATTAAATTAGAGTTCTTTTTCCACAACCCAACAGTGCTAAACATCGCTGTTATAAGGCTATAGTAGATAGATAATTGTAATAGATATTAATAATATGTGACAGTGGCGTCTGTAGAATCGAAAAAAGAAGTCAACCCTCCTATTCTATCCTTTATAAAATACCCTGGTTTTTAAGTATAATTTTGCAATCTACATAAATTCAATGTTGCTACACTGTTAAACATTCTAGAAATTCTAGCTCGTCTGTGTTAACATACTTGCACAGTTAATAACATTACAAATGCGTGTCTGAATCATTATTATGTATGCGCTAGCTTCCGCCGGCGAGTTCACTCGCGTAGACTTTGTTGCGTTAATTATATCGTACAATATAACAAGATCGCGACAACTGGCGATGGTTTGTTGCCGGAAAGAAAATATAGATGGGATCACGATTCTCGATGTCTGAGAGATCGACTGAAGAGGAGGAAATGGGGGAAATCAAACGGCAGTAATACTTTTCTTATACTATTTTGCAGCCACATTTATCCCCTTACCTACAGGTAAAATCTAGACAGACGTTCAAATGCGAATTTGAGTCGAAGTAAATTAACGTGCTGAAATCTTGTCAAATAAATATAGTAGCATAAATATATTTTTCTTATACAAACTTCGTTCAGTCCCTCTTACCTCCTTAAATGTTGAATTCTGAAACTCCCTACTTAGTTTGTACAGTATAAATCAACAATGTTTCCAAATTCCTATCGTTTTTGCGTTTGGTCTGGGCGGTGACAAGTCAATCAGTCGGGACGTTACCTTTTATAGAAATATGTAGATATTAAGATTTTTTTTTTGTTACGTTCAATTACTTGTACTGCATTTCACCAGCTTGTTATAAAGGTATTATCGCAGTTTATCACACTAACTGTAGGTAACATTAAAATGGATTATATTTGTAGTGATTGCAAACATATTGCTTTGATTAATCCTTAAAACTAAATATACTGCGATATCTTTGATGTACGTTGACTGCGGAAAGTCATTTCCAAAATTTATATATGTACTAGATGAAAATCCAGCTTCGCTCGGTTGAAATGTGATTAAAGGTGGGATATTTTTGTAGTTATAATCAACTAAAAGGTACACTACAATTTAGACTTACAAGCAGATGCTCATAAAAGCTGTCAGTTCGCTAGACTCCACCACGTCTAATAGCTAGTTTACAGTTTAATATACGGGTCCCAGTGCTAGCGACAATCAAATTCAAATTCCGAGCATATATTTTATACAAACCTACACACGTTCTCAACAGCGCGGCAGCGTGACGCAGAAATGCGAGGTAAAATTTTGTAACGCCATCTAGTATAAAATATCAAAACTATGTAAGGTTAATAACACCGCTAGATGGCATGTTTATCCTATTATTACGTAAATCGGCAAGTTAAGGAATTCAAGATGGGATCCGAGTGGCCAATATGGCGACTATTTGCACCATTCGAATTTAACAAAATACTCGACAATCCGTATTTTTCAGATATAATTATGTTGTCTAGTCGAAATCAATATTTTTTTATGTTTTATAATTTAGGTAAGGTTTCAATAAAGTCTACCGTACCCCTTTAACGGAATTATTTATATAAATGTTATAATATACGTTAAGCAATTCTATTAAATGAGATTTATGAATAAGACGAACAAGATCAATTATTAGTATATTCGGCATCGCATAAAGCCTACGGCAAAAATTCGTATTTCCGTTTTAATAAGACGAATAAAATAAGATTATTAAATAGGACTATTAGGATAGCCCCAGAAGTATATGAATGAAAAAAATGAATCCAAGCTAAGGAAAAACACTCCCGCCAACTTCAACGTTTCCCGCGCTTTTTCATAATCTTACTTTTCATCTATATCTATGGCAATCGGTACATTGTTCTCTTATTATACAGCCAATATATACTATAGGCTAACAGGATTAATAAGTAATGATAAACTAATACCTCATTAACAAATAATGAAAGTATTTGTTAACCTGCAATAACAATAATAATTCGGTAATTAAAACATGTTCAATACATTTAAAGCAATTTGGTAGTATTGAATTGCACTCGCACTTGCATTGTTAAGCTTATTTACTAAATTCCGAGCAAACGTCAGCACAAATGGTATCAGGGATTTGCTCTCGATTTCACAGTACTCGGTTCAGCTGTATTTATTGAATGGCAATTGAATGGATTACCGCTTCTGTTTTGGTATCGTTTCGGTTACTGTTACGTTTATTAATTTGTTTTGTTAAGTTGGAACAAGCGAGGCAGAATCATTCTGAATTCATCTTTATTTCCTTCTTTTATATCCTTGCTAAGTCGTTAGTAGGGCATAGAAGCCTTCGTGTTCGGCTGTTGTAGCACCGCCATTTTTTCTAGATCAGCTTTAATAACACTGGTAAGTGTGATGTGTGCTGGTTCCAAGGCACACGCTAGAGCTAACTAATACAAGGCGTTCCATCAAAGCATTCAAATTCCAAATTTTTTCTTGTAGAAGTAACAAATAAGTTCTTCATGCAGTTCATCTGATGCTAAGTGGCCACTGCCGCCCATGAACATCTCTAATCAGCCTCGGGTAAGATCAGTCTTACCTGAGGTTAACCACAAATGCGTTGCTACGTTGGAACCAGGGGTCTAAGTTGGAACGCCTCGGATATGGATGTCTCCCTTACCACACCCTTCAGACCAAAATACAGCAGTTGTACGCTGTATTCTGGTCCGCTGTTTTTAGGCAGTAATAGGCGTGGCGGTGGTGCTTCCGAAGTCAAACCACAAGTTCTACAAAATATAGCACTCACCTCCAATTTTAAGTTTGGTGCATTTATTCATGAGCAACAGAGATAACTTACCGTCAGGTGGACTGTATTCTAGTTTGCTATTTCAAATTTATGAATAAAATCAAACATTTTTTTTTCGATAATAAATTCAAAGGCAAATTTCAGCACTTACAACGGTAACTTGGCTATCAATACCAGCCGTAAAGACCTAATCAAATTGCACGCTCCGTTTATTGGAAAGCGTGCAATTAAATTAGACTTGTATTAATGGAATCGTTACTTCGAAGAAACTCATAAAGGAATCGTAGTAAAATCTCATTCTGAGCCATAACCAATATTTATTATTTCAATTGCGGCACACCCATGCTTCCCATTTTATTATTATTAACACGCGCGGAGGGGAACTTTTAGAAGATACCACGGCCATTTGGGTGAGTCAGATTAATATGGGATTTTTACCTTACCTGTTTACGACGGTACGCGACCACACATACCATACCGTCGTCCTTCCCGCGTTCGCTGGCGAACTTCCACTCAAGCCTTCCCTACGTCGATAGTCCCCTTTAGTCGTCACTTAGCCTTACAGGAAATATTGCAGCTCTTATTCTAGTCTCAGGTACAGGTTACCAACGCTCATCCCTAATGTATTATTATCTTAGGATTTCCTAGAATCATAACAGTCGTTTCAACTAGGTTGTGATGGGTAGTGTCATATCTGTGACCATTTGTGACATTTCAGTACTTCAGAATTATTTAACATTGATGATAATAATTTATATAAATAGACTCCTTAATAAATTACAAGGTGAAATAAAGAAAGTTGATAGTAAAATTTTAAAGATGTGAAAAAGTTGTCTAGGTCGAAACTTTTTCTCCATCTACTAAAGGATCACCTTCATATATATTTCTGAATTTGAAGTTTTTAGACCTTAATGCTAAGGTTACATTCGTGACATTTCAGTACTTCGGAATTATTTAACATTTTCGTGCAGGTTTTCATGTCAGTATAAAAATATAGCATGTTTATTCATTTACCTAGTCCAAAATCCACCTAGATAAATAAATCCACCTAGTCATAACTAACGAAGTAAAAGGCGCCATAGCACTAATTGCGAGTATGTGTTATGATACCCTCTATATACTTCAATCTTATTACGATACATTGCATAATCAACCTCTACCACGCTACTCTCGTTTATCTTGTGTGCCCGTGTTAATTTCGCTCGTTAGTAGTAAACGCTCCACAAGATAAACATCAAGAGGATTACGTTCCTAATCACGCCGCCGGCAAACAGTTATACCATTAGCATTAAATCATTGCCAAGTTGCGGGGCGGCCCAGCAGGTACTAAATCCACAACGAATGTCAACACAATCGTAACTGTAGCGGGTATCGATTTGGAGCTAAATACAGGCTCGTTATCTCGCTGTATCCAATTGTAAGTGTAATGCTACTAGACTCGTTTCTGTGTCAAATATTGGAAATCTGTATTTGGTAAATTTAACTAGCTGATTAACTTAAAGGATTTCATACAATAATTGTAATCAGTAGATGGAATCATCATCATCAGTCCGCAGCAGTCCACCGCTGGACGTAGGCCTGTCCCAAAGTGCCAATGACCCCGTTCTTCTCGCCGCCCGACGCAAATTGTCGCACCACCGAGCTATAGGGACGTCCCATGCTCCGTTAACCAGACGCGCTTTTCACACTAAAACCGTTTGCTTCAACGATTGTCGGATATACGCAGATGTGACTTGCCCATTGCCACTTCGTTGATGATAGTAATTTATATAAATTGACTCCTTAATAAATTACAAGATGAAATAAAGGAAGTTGATAGTAAAATTTAAAAGATGTGAAAAAGTTGTCTAGGTCGAAACCTTTTCTCTCCATCTACTATGGGATCATCACCTTCATATTTATTTCTGAATTTGAAGTTTTTAGCCCTTAATGGTAAGGTTACATTGTGGGCAGAATAGTGAAATATGACCAACGCAGTATAATTAAGGAATTTACCGTTGAATAATTTATGAGTATTTAGGAACATATCGTATTATTATGGTTTATCTATTCTGAATATATTAAGTCGTAATTTAACTCTGTCTGCATTAAATATAGGTTGGCGTAGTTAATATCGATCATTTTCATGTGCTCTAGAAATCCAAAACTGAGTTAAATCAAACGGTATCTCTGTATGCACGCGAGTTAAATTAACGCAGATTTTTATCAATCTAGTTAGAGGCATTATGAATGCACGAAAATAATGTTGATTTTATGATCTGATAAGTAATCTTGATGTAATGAAGGCAGCAAAATCCTTTGTTTTGGACTCCGGAAGCTCCATAGTCACACATTCATACCTTACACCTTAAGTCGAAGTGAACGAGCCATTAAATCCAGACCCTTCCCAGTTCGTATGAAATAATTTATCTTCTACAACCACCAACATGTATAGTCATAAGTTTCAATACCAATGCTTTGTTTACAAGAGGCAGTCGAGAGGCAGTCTAATAGTGGAAAATAGTGGATAGCAATTTAAAAAAAAACGAGCTTTATTAAACGTCATGCACGGTTCATATCACAAAACCATCCTTTCTAGGATAGGCAGAACATACAAATAAATATACAGATATCCTTAGTATATATTAAAGCTATTTTCACCATCAGAGAAACATCAATATATCAGTAACCAAACGTTTAGAGGCCGGCTTCTACCGAGAAGTAATAAGTCCGCGCTTGCAACAAAGTAACTAGAAACTTCCCGTATTTCTTAGGTTTTTATTCCAAATGTGTGTCGTGGGGCCCGACGCGCCATAGAGCACTAACCGGCCGAGTTACATAAGCGAGAGAGTCGTGGCCCCGTGGCATGTATTAATTTGTAGTTGGAAGACATATTTCGCTGTCGCCTGCATACCTATTCTAGGGTTGTGCTAGTGCTCAGTCCTTGTTTCTAGATAAATAGACGCTGGGACCTACTCAGCGCTACGTTTAGTATGAACTTGAGGTATTAAATTAATTATCACATGATAAAAAAGGAAACGTCACAAAGAAACCCACACAAATCCAAAAGGTGTATGTGGTCAACCACACCAGTGTCATTAACAGTGGTCTTAACCGTATACATTCTCAAAGGATACGCTAATAATGGCAATATAATGAGTTCATTAAATTCGATTAGAATAATTATGTAGCACGAACATAAACGCTTCATTTAAACAATGTTTTATATTAACAATATGATTTTATAAGAAAAATAAATAATGTTATAAGATTTTAACTAGTTTGAATATATTTGCAAACCTATTCTAAATTACCGTAATTACTATAAAGTAATAAAATTAAAATAGTCAAGTAGAACTCTGCATGTTATTCAACCCTAGCCTAGCAAACGGTTGATTGCGAAATTGTTTACGCGTCGCTTAACCTCTCGATTGTTTATGTACCTAGTAACTACTTCGCGTCTATGACAGCTGATTTACTAAAGGTCTCTTCACAACTATTTAGTCTATATGTGACAACTGATTTTCTAACGATGTGAGTGTGAATGTCAAGGAAGCTAAAGTATACATTGTTGTTGCATGTGTAACTGTTACTTTTGTTTTATGCCGTATTTATATTGGTAAGGTACAAGAAATGCTGGAATATAGATCATATATAGAAGATATCTGAAAGATATCGCTAGACAGAAATGCATTCAACTTATGTACCTACATGTTTTCATAAACGTTACAATTTGTCAATTTGAGTGCAGTGATTTACTTTTCAGTGAAGTCATTATATAGTCAGATATTAACTACTATACTTCCTTCACTAATCAGCAGCAGATTAGTGGAGTACGTACTGAGTACTCCAGGGCACTTCCAGTTCCAACCTGCAACCTGTCCCCAGCTGTGAAACAAAGTGTTCCAGCAAAGCATTAATTGTAACAAAAAATGGAAAGTACGAACGTGTGAACCGTTGTAAAATGTTTATGAGTTTTAACACTTACATTAACGAATTCAAAATAAGTTCACACGGTTTAATTAATAAAAAATAGAAGTACAGCCAGTGCAAACACGGCTGGGTACATCGTCGGCGAGGCGTTGCAGCTCGCAAGTGTGCAACCGGGCCACCGGGTGACCGCTTTGCGCCGCGGCGGCCGCGGGCGACGCCGGTCGCGCGCGTCGCCAAGTGACTGCTAATCGGGTATTAATCACCGGTGGGGATAATGGTCGCTAAGAGGCTTAGTAGTATTCACATATTTAAAATAAGTTTGTCTGGAAGAATGACTGATTAGCGATAAGAACCCCTTTTGTGTTGTTTTAAAACTGTATATTCTATTGTTGTTTTTTTTGTTGGTTACAATACATTATATATAATAATAATACCATTTGTATTATTATTATTATGTATAATTAATTATCACTGCTTTACGGTGAAGGAAAACAGTGTAAGGAAATTTGAGAGTTATCGAAAAAAAAGTTCTCAGAGCATCTGCGCTTGACCAGCGCGGTGGACAAAAAACTCATTCTCACAGAAGCCCCATGCCCAGCAATTGAATAAATAATTGGTTGACGACGAAATACTTGTAAAGAAGTTCCATTACTCTTGAGAAATAACATCTTGAAAAGTATGATTTATCACTAAAATAATCGCTTATTTTGTAATAATACACTTTTTATTAGCGTTAGTTTATTGGTCTGTTTAAACTTTCATTCTAAGATTTATGATGATCTAGAAATATTAATTTGGTATATAATTATATCTTTTAAATATGATCTTGATATCTACTGTACTTGATTCGAACCGAACATATGT
>MOOZ01000200.1:129106-140161 GCA_002930495.1 Cecropterus lyciades | reverse complement strand
TTAAGTCAGTGAAATTCCACTGATTCATTTTAAGGAATGAAATCCTCGAAATAAAACGAATCGAAAAACCCACGAATAATTAAATAATTCGCGACTAATTCTAAAAAAATCTAACTATTCGAAAATTTTCGCATTATTCGAAAGTCTTATAACTCTTTGTGATTCGAGTCCGGAAGCACCACCGCCACATCTATTTCTGCCTAATAACAGCAGTGTTATGCGCTGTTGTGTTCTGGTCTGAAGGGTGTGATACTTTTTCGAGGCATTCCGACTTAGTCCTTAGGGTTAGCAACGCATCTGTGGCTAACCTTAGGTGAGACGTTGATCTTACCTAGGGTTGCTTACAGATGTCCATGGGCGGCAGTACCCACATACCATCAGGTAGGCTGCAGGCTCGTTTGCTATTTTTATTAAAAAAAAACTTGGAATTATTCCAATTTATTTCGAATTATTCGGTAAGTTTAAAAAAATCGTAAGTTACAACTATTCGCCCCACCCCTATGTGCAATATAACGTAATGTAAAGCAGATAATAATGAGCATGTATAATATGTTACAGGAGGCTCTCTCGACCCTCCGCCGCGTGTTCGGCCGCAGCAGCCTGCACGTGGCGACGGCGCAGGAGGACCTGGCGTACGCGCTGTACGTGCTGGAGTACTCCTCGGGCCGCTTCTACAAGGCGCGCGACCACGCCGAGCGCGCCATCAGGATCATTGAGGTGACTCGATGGAAATATCATTCTGTGATGATGTAATGATAGTGAATTGTGTGAAAATACCTTCTTTTTAATTTTTCTAACTTCACTTACGTTTGTTTAAACAATAATAATGTTTAAAAAAGTGTGTCGACGTTACTGAAACAAAATTTAAGTAACATTTCTTTAAAAATATATTTTTATAACTTCACTTAATAGTTAATTAAATAATGAAGATACTGACAATAATCTTTTTAAAAATCCGTTATGGTATTGCATTTTCTCCTTTTTATAATATTTTTGCACTTTTTCACCTACGGTAGTCATTATTTTTTATACAATAATATGTATTTTTAAATATCCTTCATAGTTCAATACTTTTGTAATCCTTTTTAAATTTAATCACATGTAGATATTATGAATTTAACTATATAACAGACAGACATTTAATATTTTTAGTAGCCATAATTTTCAACTAGTGTGTGTAAGGAATTTCCTGTCCCGTATTTGATTTTTTTGAATTGTTACACACGAGTGATTTTAAACAAGTACAATATAAATTTATGGTCGATGAGCTCTTAAAGCGGTCAGTTTTAACTTTCCTCAAATATAGCTTTTTTGTTATTACGAAATATATGTGACGTGTATGTTTCGCTCCCAGAACCTGGTCCCGCCCGACCACCTGCTGCTGGCGTCGGCCAAGCGCGTGAAGGCGCTCATCCTGGAGGAGATCGCGCTCGACACGCCCGCCGGCCAGGACATGAGCGGTAATACAGACCCATGTTTGATTTTACACTAACATTATCGTGGAATTGGTTTTATTATGCAACATGTGCTCACGATATGCGGTTGCTTGATTTCTTTATTGCCGATTTTTCAATCCCTTTGCAAAGATCGTAGTTACGGTGAAACTGCGATGGTGGGTAAAACGATTGAGAAGCATTAGTGATGGATTAATCGTTTATATATAGACATTTAACGTAGCAGTCGTATGCCGTCGTAGATAAAATATTATAATTCGATTACTAAAATATTTATTCTTTTAAATTGTGTAATATAATATGTACCATAACACTATCGCGCAGACATGGCCCGTATCAGTTGAAGTCTTATATAGTAAAATATGATTTTGTAATGGAAACAATACATAGAGTACAAAGGTATGATCATCAATATTTTTTCTTTATTATTCGATACAGATTACTTTTCACTATGTGATATATAAATCTAGAGCTGTCCTCGTTATAACAAATCAAATTTTTGGTAACTTTTAGATTTTTGCGAGCTCAAGTATGTAGGTTTATTCACGAAAAATTTTATATTATTAAGGTATATAACTGTTCTATATTTTGCTCAACGTAGTACACGTATTGCATTTTAATTGTTATGAATGTGTTGCAGAGCCAAGTCTGTTGGAGGAGTCGGAGGCCCTACACAAAGCGGCGCTGGCGCTGTCCATGATGGCCTTTGGCGAAAAGAACGTGCAGACCGCCAAGCACTACGGGAACCTCGGCCGCCTCTACCAGAGCATGCAGAAGTTCCAGGTAACTTCGCCAAATCTCTCTTCTACGAGTCCCTCCATTCCAGGTCAGAGGACCGGACAGAGGTCCAGAGGACAGATCGTACCAATCGACCCCAACCATCTTAAGATGTCTTCACCTCGGTACTAGTCAATTTTACCAATCAAACTCACATACCCATTACATAATCCACTTCCCCAATTTAAGCTTTTAAAAGAGTATTATGCTCTTATAATTTTTTGTATACTGGGAAATTACATAATAGTTTGTTTCTTGTAAATATATGTACTGTATATGCATGTACGAACATGTAAGGACGTGTGTATACTAAAAATTGAAGCAGCAAACGAGTATGCAATCAACCTAATGGTAGTGGTAACTGCCGTCTATGAACATCTGTATCCAACTTCACATAGAAGAAGAGGTTCTACCTAAAGGCAATCATTGATGCATTGCCATTTCTAAGGACAAATACTATCGTCTTGTATTTAAGTCAGCCCGCATCCACACCCTTTCAACGAAACGCATGAACTTTACGTTAGAAATAGGTGCAAATGTGGTACCTGTTCGTTGGAACAGCACAGATTCTACTACCTTTAAATATGTATTAAGATACAAATGTAATTCCAGGACGCGGAGATGATGCACCTAAAGGCGATAGCGATCAAGGAGGAGCTCCTCGGCGCGGAGGACTACGAGGTGGGCCTCAGCGTCGGCCACCTCGCCTCGCTGTACAACTACCACATGCACATGCACCGCGACGCCGAGCTGCTGTACCTCCGCTCCATCGCGATCAGCCTGAAGCTGTTCGGCGAGCGCTACTCGGGCCTGGAGTACGACTACCGCGGCCTGATGCACGTGTTCACGCAGCTCAAGCGACACGACCGGGCGGATTACTATAACGCGCTGTTGCAACATTGGCATGGTACGGTGTTGCGTTATAGTACGGTACATTCATATGTGGAGTTGTAATAAAACAGTAGGTCGGTGCGTTATACCGTAATTATAAAACGCACTAAAGTAGCACTGTACAGAGGTTTTATTCGGGTTTTCTCGACAAATTCAGTGGAGTCGCAACAATGTCCAGGAGTTGATTTCAAATGGCTGATATGTCTATATAGGCACATGTTTTTGCACTGCAACTGTGAATTGTAACATAAGTATGACCCGTGAGGAAGAATGCGATCACTATACTGGTCTGACCCAGAAAGCGGTCACTATTCCCGACCCGCGTGGCAGAGCGGTCACCATGCGTCTGACACGCAGTGGGTCCCGGGTTCGATCCCCGGCCAGACAGATATCTGAATGATGAGTTTAGATTTCTGTTCTGGGTCTGGATATTTGTGAGTTCGACTTTGTGTGTCCAAGGCACCCACGATACAGGAGAAAATTCTACTGTGGGGCACATAGCCCATGTGTAGAAAGCGTTTATGTTTATACCGGTCTGACCCGCAGTGGACTCCAAGTTCGAACCCTGGCGAGACAGAGATTTGAATGGGGAATTTAGATTTCTGTTTTGGGTTTGAAGATTTTCACTAGCGAATCTGGATAAAATCCTATTATAGTGTAGAAAGTGTTTATTTCCAAGTTTATATGTTTACAGAGTTGCGAGAGCAGTCGAAGGCGGAGCAGCAGCCGGCGCTGGGCTCGGAGCAGGTGATGCCGCTGCAGGAGCTGCAGGCCAAGTTCTTCGCGCCCAACGACTGAGCGCCGCCCGCCGCGACCCGATGCTGTCTCGTTTCACTAAACTAATCTACGCCTTCATCTTCCGACGACAATCTATTAACTTAAATTTTGTGTAAATCGATACATTTTACTCTTTCTTTTCAATCGACGTCATTAATTAGATACTTTATGTAGTTTGTAGTACTCGACCGAAACGTTCTCTTTGTAAACCGTTATCTTATTGTGCCCTTAGAAAAGTGATTGCGGAATTAATATTAGAAGAGTATTTTGTAAGTTAAGAAATTCTATTCTAGTTTCGCGAATATGTATGACTATAGTACCGCGCGATGCATGAGGTAGGTGTTGTACGAGTAGCGTGTTGTCGATGAATTAGTTAATTTAGAGCGATTTATTTTGTCCGTACAGTGCTCGGACTAACTGCCATTTTGTGTGACCGGACGCTTGCTTACGATATGGTATATTGAAGACAAAATTATGCTCGAAACATTTTGTTTAATACAAAGTATTAAATCATTTGAGAAAATACACTTGCACACGAAGCACAAATAGTATCGGAAGCAAGCGTCGAGATGATTTATTTATATATATTGTATTTAACCATTTCGTTTAGTGATATATTAATGAGCTTGTGTCTACGTCTTGTGATAGAGGCAGGCATACGAGTTCACAAAATAAATAATGTTAAAATAATCGTCACTATATCGTCGTAGCAATAAAGTTAAACGTATCTCAGATTTTTTAGATTATTTAAAATGATAAATAAGAAGCTCCATGATATTGTTCATTAATACGCTAAATTGAAATAGACTTAATTCACACGATTATATATTTAAAAAGAATGTTATATTATCATAAACAGAGTTTAGTTTTTCAAATTTGCTATTTAAACAATATTTAAAAGAGTATGTATGTATTTATCGCGCGTAAATCGAGAGATATTAAAAGAAATAGCACAATTTATTGTCATTACTAGTGTTGAATACCTTTGAATAATTGTAAATTTTTATTAGTAGATCCTTCACCGTTTATGACTTACACTGGCCTGAAAATGGACGGTTCATAGAGCTTGTTACTAATAGAGACAATTAAAACGTTGGGAATTAAATTGCTAGATTTTAAAATATCGAATTGGAAAAAAGAAATTGATACTTTTTCACTTATATTTGCATGATCGAAATTTTGAACTATTTATTGTCTCTTCTTACGTTGCAAAATGATTAGTACTCGACTATGTAACTCGCTTAGACTTAGCTATTGCCTTAGAGCTTATTATGTTCCTCTTTTTAAGTGATTTTCTTTATCTTATGAAACATGTATAAAATTTATTAGTTATATTTTTCAATTTTCGTCGCTTTAGATATATTTAGTTTAATTGTATGGAGTGCAATGACCGGCGGCGGCACCTGTGTACATATTTATTTCTCGCCAATGTTGCCAGTGTTTACTTTGTGAATATTATGTATGAAACTGAAAACATATCTGATTAAATACTGTTGTTCGCATATTTTCGAGTATTATTTTGTACCGTGCGTATTGAGTGTTGTTTATATTGATTTTATTGAAAATTTAAGGTCTTGATCTCGTGTGTGTAAAGAAATTTTAGTATGCGCTCGCTCTCATACCGACATAAGTGTCGGTATGAGTACTTGAAAACACTTTTTATTTGTAAGCATATACATAGTGTTTTCAAATAATTTACTATACGAAAAGTGTGGCATAAATATTGCAAGGAAATTCTAAATAAAGGATCTGAGTACGAAATAAAAAAATGAATAATAGGTTTATGATAGAAATAAATGAATCATTTTCTTTTCTACGATTTAATAAAAAATATATAATAAATACAAGTTAAAGCTTAATAAAATACACTGAAACAAGCACACAAAAATCTAATAATCAGGTGAAATTTAAATTGGAATGCAATATACTCTTAATACTCTGTCCTTGTAACACAAATAATTTCTCTAATTAAAATAGTAATATTTTAAATATAAAATTTTAATTTTAATAGATAATAAAATTGAATAAACATTTTTAGAAGGCACTGTTTGCAGCTAAAGCTATGTAGGAATTTATCGTATTCATTAACGAAAGTTTTTTCGTAATAAAGTAGAAATTATCAATACCATAAACACCGCACAAATTGTAAATAGATGCCATTACGCTGTGCGAATGTCCCTAGAATGAACTCTAATAGCAAATAAATATCTAATAATTTTCGAGATTTCGTTATAAAGAGGGGCTCTATAAATCGGTAAAACTCACAAGCACTTGGAAGAGAATTTATAATAAATTACTAGATTCGTTGTCGAGAAGCGACGTCCCACATTAAATTTCAAATTAACATTGATCAAAAAACACCACATCAAAATTACACAGGCATACAGTAGACATCTTATAGCTAACATTCATAAGCTGCTCACGACGAACGTAGCTCGGTGCGGTGCGGTGGGCTGTAGGGCTCCGGGGGCTCCTATGCAGGCCCGAGGAGCGCCACGAGAGCGCGCTTGTAGTCTCCGGAGGTCTCGCCCTGCTGCCGGCCGCGAAAACAGCGTTATCCGATGGCGGAGCGACAAGCATGCGATGAAGAAACGCGGCAACATTAGTATCGTGATGCATTGCTGATGCATTCTTGTGTGTTATTAACGAACAATGCAATAGAATAAAGTATAGTGAAGAATATTTTTTCTTATTATATT
The DNA here is from genome assembly GCA_002930495.1 of Cecropterus lyciades. NCBI lineage: Eukaryota > Metazoa > Arthropoda > Insecta > Lepidoptera > Hesperiidae > Cecropterus > Cecropterus lyciades. Next base: position 133,563 of record MOOZ01000200.1, on the reverse strand, counting down.
TAAAATATATAAATAGGTTTGATTGGAAGCATCATAACAATAACATATATTATAAGTATTAAGTAGGGTCTTGAGCGCTCTTGGCAAGAGCTGAATTTGAAAAGCTCAGGAGTTTGAAAATCTTGCCGCTCAAGGCAGTGCTCATTGCAGCCGCCCTCAGCTACCCCGCTGTTATTAGGATTATCCCTCACAAAAGGCGTCGCCAACTGTAGACTTGGGAAGTTTTCTTTCTTTTTACCAGACTTAATTAGCTTAGACTAAATGAGCATGCAGTCAATCTGATGGTAGGTATGCCGCCCATGGACATCCATAAGCAACTTCATTTAAAACAGGGATTCCATCCGAAGGCGATTACAATGTATTGCTCTTTCGAGGAGTGAAATGGTCGCCTTATATGTAAGTTAGCCGGCGGCCACATCCTCTACCGAAACGCAAGAACTGTTTCACGCTATAATTAGGTGTGGCGGTGGTACCTCCCCGGTCGAACGACACTGGTTCTACTACCTAGTAAATTCTGTTACAGCATTAGTTTCGTATTTCTGTGAGCAGTGAGTTATGTTATTTTTTTCAATCCCTCGAGCGACGCCCACAGTCACATAATTAAGTATCATATTAATAAACATTGGCATTTCAATAAATTCATCCATTATCCCAGCAAACTTATAAACATACAATCACCTATAAACATAAGTATATATATATATAAATAAATAAATAAGAACAAGTAACCTCACCTCCTGTTCAAATCCCGACACCAGACAAGTAGCGTGAGAGATGTAATTAATAAAATTAACATTACAACAGCATAGGAATAGCTGTACATTGAACTAATAGCAACTGCACATCAATAGACATTAATAAATAACTTTTATAAATAAATAAGTGATACTTTCTCAATCCCAAGCTAAATTTGAAATTTTAAGCTATTTCCATGCCGTGTAATGCATAGTGAAAAAGCTTTACCTTCATGCCCCAGTGCTGTGCAAGTATGGGGTGATATTGGTGAAATTTTAAAAATAATTGTAATAGAACTTAAAAATTTAGAGCTATAAGGGTGCTTAGACAGAAGTGACGTAAGACGTGAACACGGAGCCCTCTCATTTAACCCTTTAACCGCCCGACTCTCGATCACTTGTCGTGCCCCCATCGCACGGCATAGTGAATCGAAAAATAAATTCCTACACCAAAGAGGGAAGTGAAACTCTTAACTTTTTCAAGGTCGATATTCCGTTCATCGATATCGTAATAATGATATTGAAATGAGAAGCCATTTTGAAAAATATGACGGACCGGAAGGCGGACAGAAAGCTGTCAAGACACACCTCGTTGCCAACTGTCTAAGGCGAAACTCTGCCCGAACACCCTCTGATTAATTTAATTGTGCATAAAATCTTAATCTATTTCCAACAATATGATATTACGTGAGTAATTAACTCACATGTAGGTAAATATCACTTACCCTACAAAATTATAATACATTTTAAGGCGGGTAATGTAGTATAACAATAAGTTTTTAAAGATTTGAACGATTTATTAATTAATATTTTAGCTATTATCAACTACTTTGCGCACAATTAAATCAATCCAAACGTAAATTTATCTTTATCCCAGCAACGACAACTGGTAACAGGTACCAAACTACGCGTACAAGCACGACACTGATGGATAATTTTAGATTCTATTCAAAATAGCAAATTCTATTTTGATTTATATTGATATTTGCATCGATAAATCTTGGTATATGCCCTATCCCTCATGTCGCATTTTGGCGACATGGGCGTTGCATATCAATGCAATTTTCTTAAAATTATGTTCGTAATTCATCTAACTTTGGATATTATTTTTAGGATTTCTAATTTAAAGACTTAAGTGTTTTAATTAATCGCTTAATTAACTAATAACCTATTTAAAAAACCTTTTCAATATAATACAGCGTATTTAAACAAAAAAAAACATATTAAACGACTTGTGGTATTTGGTCGCATATATGCGACTTAGGCGAAATGGGTCCGAAAATGTTTATCCCATAAATGCGACATAAGCGGTTAAAGGGTTAATGTAGCCTACATACATACAAAACAAAACTTCTGCACCTGTGCTTTGCCACGCCACACGTCCTTCCTACATTGGTCTACTCCATATTAAAAAAATTAACATCGTTATTTTTTACCGTTAATATAAATGTCTTTATATCTTAAATTTCTTTAATAATAGATCTAAGTTTTATTATAGTATTAAATCTATGATTTAACCCTCCACCACGCGCATGGGCGGCATTTGGAGTGCCCTTGGGTAAATGTGATATACTAAGGATCTAACGGCATCTGTACTTTGCTAAGTTCTTCAATTATACGATTGGCCACCAGATTCCGCCAGGTCGTTCATCAATTGCGGGTCCTTCAATATTTCAAGAGGGAAATCACTAGGAAATATGTCCCTAAACAAATTCGAAGATGAGGTTGGCGTTGAAGGAGAGGATGACACTGATTTCGAAACAATGTATATATAAGAAGACCATCCGAATCCGGGCTTTCTATCGATGATGACAGATATTCTAATTATTTTTCTATAGTTTTGCCTGCCAGTCTTGGAAATTGTTGTTTCTTCTCAACTGATTATTTTTCTCCACCTTGCCCTAATTTTTTCAAACAATTTTTTTACAATATATTTAACGATTAATTTAAATATTTAACATATTAGCTTAATTGCATTATTTCTTTCCTTACACCGCTGATTAAAAATTACTTAGAATAGGGAACAAAACCTCGTAGAACGGCTGGCGGTCAATATACCACCGCGCGCGCGCTTATGTAGTGGTCACGGGTGCGCGTGGCGGAGGGCTAAGTTTGTCTAGTTTGTCTACGATTTGATTAATGCAATATAAAATTTCGGCACTGTGGTGCGTTAACGCACCGTAGTACACATGTATTCGTAAAGATACGTCATTATTTCTAAAATATCTCCACTACTCATAAAACACAATGTAAGCAGACCAACGTAAATATGACGTGTATCTCCCGAAGACAAGCCCACTAACCTCCAGCTCGCTGCGGAGCGTCTTATCGTAGATCCTCTCGTACTCCCGTTTGATGTCACCGAGGTCTATCTCCGCCCTGGTGGCGACGATGCGGACGATAGCCGCGTCGTCGGTGCCGGCTCCCTGCATGGCCGTCCGGAGCCGCTGGGCGAACCAGGCCGGCGCGTTCTCCACGCACTCCACTGAAACGCGCACGTCATCGATTACATACCCTGATCTCGCTTTCCAGCGTCTTATCGTATAGCCGCTCGTACTCCCGCTTGACGGCGGCGAGGTCGGCCTCCGCGCGGGACACCACGATGCGGATGAGCGTGCGGTCGTCGGTGCCGAGCCCCTGCATCGCCGCGCGCAGCCGCGTCGCGAACCACGCCGCCGGGTTCTGCACGCACTCCACTGGAATGGGAATCGTTACACGCGGCCCGCGAGAGATGCGTGATGTACAATGAATTATAAGCCCCGTTGATGTATTATATGCCCCATTGATGTATTATATGCCCCAATGATAAAGTATATACCCGAATGAGCTTTATATGCCCCAGTGAACTTTATAAGCCCCAGTATCCTCTATATGCCCCAGGAAGCTTTATTATGACCCGATGAGGTTTATAACTCCCTGTGAGCTTCATATTTCCCAATGTAAATTTATATATCCCAGTGAGCTTTATATGCGCCAATGATAATTTATATAAACCTATTGAGATTAGAAAATTATAATTACATTTTTTCTTTTTTCCAATAAAGAATATCCTCTTTATCCGATTAAAACATTTTAACACTGCGGTCTTCATATTTAATCCTAGCAGTCTAACCTGACCTAACCTAGTAGCAATTCTACTTTAATTTTCACATCTCGTCATTATTACACTACGCATGTACCTATATTAGTTTATGTGAGCCCGCGGTTTCACCCGCGTCTAAAAGAAATGTAACGTGGCATACATTAACCGAAATTTTATACCTTTAATAATCTCCTGTCGCTGACTTTATTTAGAACTTTTAAAGGGAATTAATTCTGTCATACATATTTTTTACGTAACTTTAACCGTTTACGCACCGCATGCAGCGGAAGCTCTCATTAGAAAAAAATACCCCGATTTTGAAACATTCATCGTTGGTGCTCCGCTCCTGAATTTTTCAAATCGGACCAGTAGTTTCTGAGATTAGCGCGTTCAAACAAACAAACAAACTATGCCTACTTATTAATTATTATATTGTATCTTTTACTATTGTAAACAAATCGCTCTCCATATCGGGAAACAAATAGAAACAAATCGATATTCGATATGCTTAATTTTATATATTCTGTCGCCAGTCGCTATTCCAAGTTCGTACTGTGAGATCGTCGCAACAAGTGTATATTGTAAACTATAATATTACAATATTTATATATCTTCAATCAATTGCCTTTTATTTCATTCAC
>MOOZ01000200.1:102542-114838 GCA_002930495.1 Cecropterus lyciades | reverse complement strand
GATAGTCGATTGTTATCTATCAATTAATTCCCCTTTAAAGAGATGAGTGGTCCTACTAGACTATGAATTGACTAAATGTCTAATTTACTAAAAAAATATACTTAATTACTTAAAAAAACTATTTTAAGAACATCACGCTATGATCACTAAAAGTGAATGTAGTAAATATTACACGGGAAACGGAATAATAAATGAACGCTTAGTAAAAGTATTAGTGAGGTCTAATAAAATATGGATATCACAACCATCTCTTAAAGAGTTCCGATACCGTGCGGCATGGTACCTCACAGCCAGTGCTTCCAGATAGTAATTATAAAATTACAGTATTTCCTACTTTGAAATACTGTTTTTGTACAAAATAACAGTTAATGAGACTTTTGAAAAGAAATTTACTTCGATGAAAAAAGGTCATCTACTTTCAACTTTGACAACCAATAAAGGTCATTTCTCGATTAAATTTCGAAATATACCATAAATATTATTAAATAAAATTGTAAAATTCTACTTTTATTTGCTTAAAAATACGATATTGGTTACCAAAGATAGTAGATTCCTACAGTTTTTTTATCATTACAGTATACAGTAAAAAAGTTAAAATAAAGTAGATCTACTGTGATTACAGTGCATCTGGAAGCACTGCTCGAAGCTATCGACACAGTCGCCAAGCGCCATCCCGCCTCCCGCTCCCGTCAGCATTAGTTATTTTAAAACTATGATAACTTCTTATATATTCGTTGAAATCGAATGCTGTTAAGGGCAATTATGTTCAAAATTAAGTGCATGTTATAAATAATATTATTTATTTGGATAAGGATTAATAGAATATTTATTAAAACACCTTTGCAAATAATGCATTATTATAGCACTAATTTGAATACCATAAAAAAGTTATAGTGAGTCAATCTTATAAGCTAGACATATGCTGTCGCGGACTTATTTTTAGAACTTTTTAAATGAAAAATTTCATAATACGATTGATTATGATTTTTGCGTATATTTCACCAGCGCAGCTATTACGCAGCGTACGCAAGGAGCGCTTTCAAAAGTAAAAATATTTTTCTCGTTATTGCAACATTTTTCTTTGTTGCTCCACTCTTATTAGTCACAGCGTGATGTTATATTTACTATTCAACACAAAAGTATATTTTCAATTCGAACCAGTAGTTCCTGAGATTAGCGCGTTCTACCAAACAAACTCTAGTGCTTTATAATATTATATATGATAATTTATATATAATATTAGTATAGATAATATTTAAAAAAAAAAAACGATTTTAAAGAGCACACTCTCACATTGAATAGGTAGTTCAACAACCGAATAAATATATGCCCGTTACACTGTTACTTGACATCCAGACATTCATATGTCTGGATGTCTGATCACTAATAATTAAAACTTACTACCCTTAGAAGCTTAAAATCACATAAATTACTAGAGCAGGTACACCTAGAGTAGAGCAAATATTTTTTTATCCATTTTACCAAACTATATATTTAGGGCTGCCACAGTACGACGCGGTATTCCCTCATCACGTTGTCCACGTAGTAGCCGTTAATGTACTCGCTGGGCATTATGTCGCTTAGCTGTAAAATATCCTCTTTATTTTTATCTGAACCAAATCATTTTCCAAATATCTATGCATGTGTGCAAGTATGTATTGGCAATTGGTAATAGGCACTGTTCAAGTGATAATTTATTTACTATTAAGTTCTTGGAAAGGGTCAAATTATCAAATTAAATATAAACATTGTTATTAATTCTTGATTATATTGTAGTAGCAATCGGCCATAGTGGACCACCCGTGGACATCTGTAATCAGCTACATATTCGACCTGAGTGCCTCCTATATACGTTACGATACTGAAAAGCACCCTGACGTGTTTTGTTGACTCCATCATGTCCTTTTAAATGTCACGTAATATTTTATGACCCCTTGTATTGATAATTTATTAATTAACTAAAGGTGACACAAAAATTACTAAGATATTCTTGTAAGATGACTAGGCCTTCTAAAAAGCATTCTAAATAAAAATAAGCTTTAAGTAAAACTCATTGCTACTACTTAAATCGAAACAGATATCTTTGTCAATCGGTAAATAAAGATTTTTTAACTATCTTCACATTAATAGTGATAATTAAGTAAATGAGGAATATAATAAGGCGAGCAGTAATAGATATTAATTATTGATAAAAGTTATCAATAAAAGTTGAAAGAAACTAAAATATAATATATCCAAATGAATAGAGACAAAATATGTATCACTATGCATGTGGTTCTCGAGTTTTGTGGAATGAAGTTTACAAGAACAACATGAATATTATATTATGAAATTATAGAAGTTTGTTATAAAAAAAATATAGTAATAAATCAAATCACATCTATACATGTATATATATATAAAAGGCAATTCCGACTAACTTATATATCAACGCACAGTCGAAACTACTGCACCTAGAATATTTTATATATTTTATTTGCTTTCAAGTAGAATAGAAAAGTAGTGTTCTACTGATTGGAATTACTAGTTATTTAGGAGATTTAGTACAGCAATTTACATATAAGACATATAAATGTTCGAAGAAATAAAAAACATTTTACATATCACAGAATTTAATATATAAGAAAGAACTACATTACCCAAAACTATTTCACAGTCTTAACAGCAAATTCTAATTACAAAAAGACTAACTTAAACATATATATTTATTTATTTTTATCTATAATTAATTTATCCAACAATACACTGAAATCCTAAGGCTCATAATAAATATATTGAACTTATAGCAATCATATTATATCAATGAACATCAAATCCAGAGATCATAAAGTAAATTAGATCAAATTGTCGCCTTAATGGGTAGAACAAATGTCAAAGGTATATTTTTTAAATTATGTCACGAACATATAATAGTCTATAATATATTTTTGTCTAAATATCACTTTTCAGAATGTCCTTTTCTCAAAATGTTATTGTAATGTAGTAAATTCTTGCCAAACAGCAGCTTATTAATTATATCCAGCTATTTAATAAAATAGCTTGACTTAACCTGATACCGAGCGTTTAATTACTGGTTACTCGTCTTAGCACGCTTATTTATAAATTTTGCATTTCCTATACGAATTATCCAACTTCATATTTTCATAAAGAACATTTTGAGAAAAGAACATAGAGGAAGTGAATGGACTTAGACTCAAGGAATTTTTTGAATTATATTTTTACTACTTTCTAGATCCCGCAATAAATATAAATACAGTTAAACATTACTCCATCTAAATATCTGACGATTATTTAAGACAGTCAGAAGTCGTCGTAGTGACATCATAAAGTCATTATAATACGTCAATCAGAAATCATTCAGTCATCAGTGTCATCACTAGGTATGAGTGAGTTTTTTAGACAGATAGAATTAATCGTAGTGACGTCATTAAGTCACTCGGTCAGTCTCATCACTAGGTATGAGTGATTGGTATTCCCTATGTTTGATTTATCGCGTGACGTGTGTCATCGTTGACTCTGTGCGCTTCCACTGGACCGCGGCACCATCTGCCAGTGACGGCACTTCAGGCACGAGGAGGCCTGCTGGAGAGCAAACGGCTAGGAGATAACATGAAGAGCATACCGACCAACAATAAACCATTGTTTGTCGTTGGAATGCTTTTATTAAACATAACATTGAATATATTTTTAATAGAATAAAAAAATGTAAAGTTCCTTTTAAAGCTTAAAAAGTGTTTGGATCTTATATAAGATGACAACACTGGTTTCGTCGATTTTCTTTTTTAAATAATATATATAAGCAACAATAATTTAATTCTACTACATAAATAAATTACCTCTCTACCAAAGGATTTATCACATTTTCACTTCTTTTTAAACATTTTCTTTATGTTTTAAATACAATAACCATTTATCTCATATTTTTAGTATCCAAATCAAACTCACTTTAATATCATGAGATCAAATTAAACTTATTGAACATACAATAATCTTTGAATTTTGAAAATTTAGCCATTTTATTCTAAAACAGCGACAAATCGGCGCCGTCTACATCTACATACACATCGGCCTAGGCATTGGCCTGTATCCCATTGTCAGGGCTGCCATCTGTAAATTAAAATTAACATTTGCAAGAATTTCGCATCCATATTTCACTCCCAACGTACGCCACTATTAAAATCGGCATTTGTAACATTGCCATATTTTACTTGCTTACAATGAATGAGAATTACATGATCTTTGGCATCTTTGACTTTGACAGTAAATTTATTACATCCCGATTAGTGTCACAGATTACTGTCACAGAGTTTTAAAAATGGAACTAATGGAATGCTAATGTATTATAATTTTATAAGTAACATTTTAATATGGAAATATATTAGGTTTAATGAATTGAAAGTATGCATACGATTTGATGGCAGCCCAAATTATAATGTAATTCATATGTATCGATCTCCCATGACAATGAATGATCAGTAAAAATTATTGTAGTAAATAATATCGACATAATTAATCGCCTCACAAAATAAATCATTCGTCCAAATAAGCGTCACAAAAAAATAAAAATATACATTCCAATGTATAGCATGTTTGTGCTTTAAGTGTATAAACTAGCTGTCAAATAAACGGTTAGGCCTGATACGGTTTAAAAATAGATAAGGAACTTATAACAGTGCGAAAAAACTGTTGAGTTTCTTGGCTATTTTTTTTTTTTTGCAACAACCGTTATTCGTAAGACCTGTCAGTGTAAAGCTTTAAATAATATTCGAGATATTATGCTCGAATATTATTTATAAAAAACTTCCAACAAAAGTATAAAACAATTTTATTTTTCGAAATTTTACAAATGCTAGTCAACCAGTGTCAACCTCTCGTGGTAATATCAATGTATCATTTTTCTCGATTGTCATTCTGTGTCAGTCTTAAAGCACATTCTATTAATTACAACAGCTTTTTTTATTTCCATGGTGACACGTCTAGGACACACGCCTACCATAATGTGTGTTTTAGGCCTGAATTAATTACAATCAACACAAGGTTTGCTCCAATAAAGACTACCGCGTCACTTTGTCGCGCGGAATATTACCAACTGTTATACCTGTAACGCCGATTATTTTGCGAAGACCGTGCAAAATACATTAAATGCATTACACAAAGTACGTGTTCTAACATTTGTTGGGTTAATAAATTAAACTCAATTTTAATTATTTTTTCTGAATACCAGTCTGCTAGAACTCATTTTTTTCTTCAGTCTGCGGTGGGCCTTATTATTAATAGTGGCTTTGTGCATTAGCATAAATATTATTATATAAATAGGTTAAAATGTTAAGAATTACATAACAAAATAAATTACACCTATTGACTAGATTTAATATACTTTTTGTAAAGTCAAAGTAAATATCTAAGGTTAGTTCTAAATATCGACTGTGAAATAGTCTTATAATATTCGTATATGAAAATTATAATAACAACATTAGTCGATAAATATACATCCATAGAAATATTACCAAAGACAGTATGGTTAGGATAAAATATTCAATAAAATAATTTAATGCATTGTGAAAATAAAATTGATTTTTAATATACAAGGTGAATATTGCAAGTGCGGGATAGCGGGACTTGAAACTATAAAAAATGCTAAAATGAGTTAGGAGGTTACGAGTTAGTAGCATATCATTTTTGTGAAGCCTTAGTATTAAAATATGTTAAAAAGGTAATTTCTTAAAAGTGATTGTTCCTCTTGTGATTTCTCATTTATTCGACATTCGGCAATTTATAAGCGGCACTATCCAACGGGGCAATAATACAGGTGGGTATTTTTTTTTTCAAAATGACCTCGTACGATACTCGGCTTAACAAAATAGATTTCATGATATCTGCTGACGCAGGTTTCGTTTGAGTCAAATCGGCCTCGAAACTCTTTCTAGCATTTTTCCCTAATTATAGTTTCGGATTTCGCCATCTCAAATTCACACTTGCAAAAATCACCTGTTAGGTACAGGTGATTTTGTGTGATCATTAAATGGTTCGTTACATATACTTAAAGTAATTTATGCGCACAGATTAGAGCCTTTCGGTAACACTAAGTTAACATATAGATAGATAAATGGTATACACATAAATATACTTAAGAAATAATTATATGTAGTTTTCACACACGAGACTATTTGCACTTCAAGAAAGATGGTTGTGCTCGTTGAAACGCAGTAACTGCTTAGTAGCTTTTGTACGTAATCCGTTAGACAGTAACCGGTTTTTAAGGCGATTATTTTTAATTGTCAAAATTTAATATTCCGTGAAAATTTAGATTACAGATTTTGTCATGTTTTGCATTACATATTGAATTTTTTAATATACTTTTTCGAACAACTAATCATGTATTCGTGAAATGACTTCTACAAATTACGTTCAGGTGACGAATATGATATGGTATCTTATCCTGAAATTCATATAGTTACATAAGTGCTACTACACAGAGACAATATAATAGGGATCATAAATATACTTAAATGAGATGAATGATCATATACCTAAGTTGTAGTGACAGCCTTTTGACACAAGCGATTTTTAGTCTATGGTTAAGTCAAAATTTTAGGTGTTAATTCATATTTTTCCTTACAGGAGTTCAAAAGAAAACTGGTCTATCCGTAAGGAATTATTAAACACGAATCGCATGTCACAAAAAGCCGTGTTAATTCTATACAATGTCGACGCCTTGTAGAAGTAATAAATGCGCCCTTGATAAAAGTGAACACGACATCATACTTAGATTCGCGATCTATCGACGCCGAATGAAAATGCATCAAGCATTTCAATCGATAGAGCCAATTTTTTTGCTTTATAATAAAGATTTTCCATGAATTAAAAGTTAAAGACAAATATATTATGAAAATTTAATTTACCTACCGATGTAAAAAGGTTAGTAATGGTTTCTCCTGAGTAATTCGAATTAAAGGCTAATTTTGTGTCTGGAAAAAGTCAGTTGTGTAGTTATTTTTGTTGAACGACGATACAAAGTAGCCAGTATTTTCACATCCAAAAACAACAATTTTTGGAGAACCCTCCATTGATTTTACTATGCAATTTTAGAAAGTACATTTTTCCAAACGGTCATATAAACGACAACTTACGCAATAGGTTAATATGGAACGATTAGGGAATTCGACGTCGATGAACACGCGGAGAAAATTCTACGTGACACATAAATTTGTCTATGAATTCGCTAAAAATATGTTGACATGAGACATAGACAATCATAGAGCCCATGCGTATAGCATCAATTTAATAACAAATACATTCACATAAAATATAACGAACACTTTTTAAATGTGTGACACGCTACCACCGCTTCGAAATGTGTTCTAGTTATGGAGAAGAAACGGCGCAAGAAACTCCATAACAACACGTGCCTTCGTATTTTAGTATATTCTCACAAGGCTTTTAAATGAATGATTTCACGGGCAAACTCATTGCGATATGAAAATGTTGTAAGACTTATAGGAAAATACGTATTTTTTTAATGTATGATAAAATCATGAATTTGGTCCTTATAGCTTTGGATTTTACAGCTGGATTTAGAATAAATATATAATTTTCAATATTTTTAAATTTCGAAGTGTCTCTGTCGAATAAAAAGCTTGTGCGAATTAATCATGTTTTTCAATGTTTAACGACACGCCATTTAATTTTTTACCACCAACTAAACACACTTTTCACCACCAACACAAATTTCATCTATCAACAAATATTTCACATTCTCAACTCAACTAACTCAACTAACCTAACTCAAATATCAAGTGTTCGCTTAGTCAGTAAAAGCCTTGTCAGAATATACAATACGAGAAAATCCGGTGACGCATATATACGCATGGCTCTTAGTTTATATATAAGGAACAAACATCAAGTAGAACGAACAATCATTTGTTGTTATCAGAATATCATTTAAATCCAATACTTCAATCTCCATGATAAACCCACAAAATCACTTTATTTTTTAATTTACTAGCGTTAATTTCTCGACACCGATTTTTATATTTCCTAAGTTTTATTCTATTATTATTAAGTTTTATTATTTTTATTCAAAGTAAATTATTCTCAAAATTATTTTTGCCTTTCGCCAGTTACAAGCCTAAAATAGAAAATCGTCTCATGCCATGTTCCAGCCCCAAATTATAAACTGCTTATTCAGTATTACTCTCAATATTAATCATTAACCCATTATTGTCCCATTGCTGGGCACAGGGTACTAGGCTGGGTCTCAGAATGAGATGGTATTAAGCCATAGTCCACCGCGCTGGCCAAGTACAAATTGGTGGACTTTACACACCTTTTTTTAAAGAGAACTCTCAGGTGTGCAGGTTTTCTCACATGTTTTCCTTCACCGTAAAGCGGTGATAATCAATTTCTAATACGCACAACATTTTAGAAAAATCCGTGGTGCGTGCCTGGGATTCGAACCTCGGATCTTTGATTGAGAATCTGAGTTTCAACCATTAGGCTATCACTGCTCCCGATATTTTTCATCTTATACTAGTATTGATGACCGATAAATTTGAGAACGAAAGATTTTAAGAGCATTGAAATAATTTCTATATGATTTTGTTATTTCCACTTGATATTTGTTTGGTGAAAGTGGGAACATTAACACCACCATCATTAATAATAGAAAACATGCATCCGAGAATCTGGCATCAGTAGATATATGGGCTGATTCCTCATCATCCATATATAGTCCGACGACGCACAAGCATATAAACTGCCGCAGCAATTCTTCGCAGCGTCCAAATATAAACAAAGATTATTTGAAAACAAAAATAACTATTTTACTTTTTTTGGTGTGTATGTTGTCATTATATTATTTATAGTATGAAAATATATATGTATGTATGTATGCTTATTTATTACAATAATATTATCTATAATTTACGTTTGAGAGGGGGGAGGGCGGACTTTCAAAGAATTTGGGACATATAAATTAATCTGCCGATAAGGAGGAAGCGGTCTTTCAGATTTGAGGACATTAGAATCATAGTGGCCTAATTCAATAGACAAGTCTTTTGAGTTATCTTAATTAGGCCAGTATGGCACTTCAAATTGTGATCATAGACTAAAAACCATAACAGTGTTTATCCTGCCATCTAGTGAATATTTATCGTATCACTCTTGGATCTCTCTGGTTCTATATTTTTTTCAATGTTGACTATAACAATATAAGTTAGGCCACTATGGTTTTCGTGGCCTCATTTATGGGTGAGGGGGCTTAGGTCCTCCTATTACTGAATTTTTGCCGCGCGACGGATGGATTTAAGTATTTAGCGTTTTGGTGGGAGGAGGGGCCTTAAGCTCCTTTGGATCCGCCAGAGTTATCCACGTTTAATCCATTACATTTGTTATGTGTATTAGTGTCATAATTCTCAACAACATATGGAAGGAACCATGTGATTCTTATAGTAGTAATAAAAGATTAGTCACAGAAATTATTAGCGTAAAGATCATATGACAAATAATTGAAGGGGAATTTTCGTACAATTATTGAAATTTTCAATTTTTTTTACACACATTTAGTTAATATATATTTTCAATTTCAACAGAATAATAAGGCCAATCAAGAACCTGATATAACAAAACCCGAGAACCGACAGGCGCTATTTCAAATCTACAATTCGATGTATGATTTTAAACTGTTGTAAATGCAATAAAATTGTAATGTGTATGTTAATTGTTAATGAATGTAAGTTGGACGTAGCTACTGGTTTGTTACTGTATAGCGAAATATTGGAGCTATTTGAGTACATATATATTTATTTTTGTACCACGCATATAAGAATAAATAATTGGTGACTAGACTTAATTATAAATGTTCATACCTGATTGAGGATGTCTTTCTCCCAGACATGTGCGAGTTAAGTAAGGGAAGTATGTAAAATCCACCAGAAGGATTCCTTGATATTCATTCAAGAATTTTCTTTCAATGCATGTTGTAATACTGGTTTGAAATTTCAATTATTTTTAAGTAATTCCTTATAGAGATTTATTCCATGTAGCTGTTGGTTGAGTTGCGCTAGAACTATATGATTATCTAAGATTTTCTTTTCCTTTATTCTCTTTTGTATTGTATCCTTTTTTGTCTTATAAACAAATAATTATTTTTATCACTGATAGTAGATACCGACCACTATTATTTGGTTGTAAGCGTTGTTTGTGTATTTGCTTTTGTATGTGACCATGGTACTCACGACACAGGAAATGATCCCAGTGTGAGGCTATGAGTGTAGAAAGCGTATTTTTGCATAAAAATTTATTTATTTTGATACGGCATGTATGTCATGAATGTACCGTGACATTTCTTGTTTTATATTTTTTTATCATGTTTTCCTTGTCTATGTATCAATTATAATAAAAGGTATGTAAAGTAATTTTTATCTGTCTAAAACCAAACCGAATACAAATTGTTTTATATGCTCAGATAGCTCCAATATAATGTACTGTTATGTTAGTGGTATGTGGGCTCGATGGTCAGCTGACACTTACCGTGTAGTAGGATCTGATCGCCTCCCTGGGCGTCGCAGGTTGATCCTCCTCGTCCAATTGCCCTGAAATTCAAAGGCAGATGTATTAATTTCCAAGTATTCAAAGATAAGATGGAAACTTCGTGCCAATAAATTATAACACCAGTACCATTTCTGTGTTTTTTACAATTTTAAGGGCATCATATTGATACAAGCCGTGTATTTGCTATTATAAGTAAATATTTTTATAAATTAATTGCATCTTTTAAAAGAACTCTTAGATTTCTTTTATAATGGGTCACCAACGACTTTATTACAACGACGACAAGTAGTTACAACTTCATAATCACATATCGCACGGCGAGAATAAACGAGACCTAATTTCAAATTTGTAAAAATAAGATTTAATCAACATTTTGAAGCGTTTCTTAAAGCAAACGGTTAATTAAGGCATGTAACATTTATGTTTTGTCTTTTTCTAGTTCGGTCACTCGTTCTCATTGGGCGATATCCTTCATACAATATCATGGTTCTCTTTTTGTCACGTCATTATGGAGCTGTTACAAAGCCATCATACTAACCATTACAGGGCAACGTCATCCAGAACTGCGTAGTGGTGGTGAACTTGAGTCCAGGGGGCAACTGGAGGCTTTTCTTCGAGTTGACGCTCCTGGTGAGGATCTTGAGGGCGTCCACGAGCAGCGAGCCGCGCCAAGACCCTGCGTACATCAGCCGGACTGTAGACTGAGCGGCAGTCGAGCTGATCATGGGGTAAAGCACCTTGTGCCGACGCAAGTTGTAGAAGGAGATACCTGGGGGCAATAAAAATAATACACTTTATTGTACCCAATTAAAAATATAATGGTAAACATAATATAAGACAATAAAACGGCGGTTTTATTGCTAATCAGCTATTTTTCCCTAGAGAACCTTACGGCGCGGAGTGAAGGATGAAAAGAAGAATATGTCGGGTGCAAATAATAGTCTTATAAATTCTTGATAAACCAGATAAAGCGAAATTTTGATACATGTGAGACAACAGCAACAATTGTTTTGTGTTGTTGTATTTTTTATTACATGTTATTGATAAACCAAACTTGTAAGGATGGTGGAGAAATAATGTAATCAGGGTAAGTTGGCTGCAGCCATTTTTAGGTTTCATTAGTGGACACGGGCTTCTTTTCATAACGGAGTTTCGTAACGGAGTTTCATAACGGAGTTAATGACACCCATTCAATTCTCAATCACGTCCGACGTTGATTCTTTTTGTACATCAAACATGTCTTTGTTGACCTGCGTTTTTCCGAAAAATACCTTGGGTATAATTATTAATATACAATTTGTACAAAAAAAATGTACAAAGTGTGTATGGTGTTAAATATTGTACACTGAGGTACGGAACTGCAATGATTTCAAGATTGAACGACAAAGAAAGGTTTTTATAACATTCATGAAACACCTAATCCTTCATAAAATGACGGGCATCATTATATAACAGGTATAGGTCATCAAACTTTACGTTGGACGCTACCGGCCTGCACTTGCCATGCGCATATCGATCGCTTGCACTATCTACGTATTACATACTAGCTACATCTGGGCGGAACTGACCTATGATGTCTATAATGATGGACGAATATAGTTTCATATTATAGAAATATAAAGCGAACATGCTTTCTGATGGTAAGTGGTTACTGCCGCCCAAGGACATTTGTAATCAACCCCAGATAAAATTCTACCCGAGTTGACCAACAGATGCGTTGCTACTCGCTGAGGGTTAAGTTGGTA
>MOOZ01000200.1:77293-89831 GCA_002930495.1 Cecropterus lyciades | reverse complement strand
GAAGATAATCAATAAATATTCACCAGAATATAATATTTCTGTTATATTATTAGGGTTGTAATGTAGGCCATCTTAGTGGAGGTAAATGCGGAAGTTTAGAGGTTCGTTGCCCTGGATGCGGAGGTCAACGGAGGCAGAAGGTGAACTTGACATAGTACAGTACTTATAAAAAGTTATAATTATTAATAATCAAAATTACGAACAGGAAAATTATATTTACGAACAACAGGTTTGCTGATGTTGCCTTCCATGCCAGCTGTCACTTAATAAGTGTAAAATATGGGAGAAAAAACTTTATATCTCTATCACAATAAAGATATTCATGTAGTTGCTACATGTAGCAAAGTGGCCGCATCTCTTTACGTGTTGTACGTCAAGATCAACGTAAATTATCCTCCATTATAGTTGCAATAATTTAGGGGAGGCGTATATGATTATGAAAATTATGACTATGTTAACAAGTAAATGTTCAAAACTGGGTAATGCACTTATCTAATTCTATTTCATATAGAGTATAGCAAAAGCTTTAAGATATTTTATAACAGTATCACAAACATATTCCACACATAGAATACAAGAAAATATCCTGTACCAAGCCAATAAATAAGCACAAAACAATATTATCACTACAAAACCATTCAGTATTTTAATACGAATGAAGCACGACTACGTATTAAAGCACTTACCAGAACCAGCGACCTCCCCGCAACTGCACGGGTCTAATTGCTGCCATGGTACCGGCGCTCTCTTATGCCAACATTGGCAAAACGGTTGCGGTTGCTTAACATCGCAAGGAGACAGGACGGGTGCAACCAACATTTTGACCAGAAGAAACACGCCAGCCCGACTAGCACAACTATCGCGCGCGATGTGTGCCTATTCCACGTCCAAATTGATCTTAACTCCTCTATCTCATCTATCTGTGAACAGTACATTTAATCGCAGGAATAGCGATTACTAATCTGTAAAAATACAGCGCTCGGGATCGCTCAGAAACGAAAATTAATAAACAGACAGACAACCAGCACGCGACAAAGCAAAATCAAGTTTCACTTTGGCAGCTCGAAAGTGGCAGTTGCGTATTTTATATCTTTCAAACTTTCGTCCGGAAATCATACAGCCAGAACACCATAAGCAATATTATCAATAATTAATATTTAATAACGGCACTCTAATTAAGATGATCATAGTGTAGTAAAAAAAAAATGTACTAAATACTTATTTAATCGATAAAAATACTTTGAATTTGTTACATATGTAATGTAACAGATTCTAATATTTTTGAACGTCAAAATATCGAAATTTCCGGAAATATCTACAACACTACAGAAGATTTTGAAAATGGCGGAAAATTCAAATTATTCGTAAGGTTTTGTAGATTATATTATGCAATGTAAGTGTAATGTAAGTTTCATAATAAATATAGTATTAGGTTTAATTTTAGACTTATCATAAATGATCACAGTAATAACACTCCTGTGATCATTTATTTAGTATTATTATTTTAGTTATATTATTACATTACTTTTTTAATATAGATTATGCAAAATTGTTTTTCATTTCAATATAAGGCCTTTAAATCAATAAAATGGTATGAAAATCGTTTGTTATACAATTCTGATTAAATTTCCAGATCATATTAATTTGAATTATTGATTTAGTATAATCATCCCTTAAGGTTGGCAGCTCCGTTTGTTTTGCTTCGTGCAGTGTGCACCCCGCCCAGCGCCCATCACCAATCAGCAAAAGCAAATCAGCAATGGCTGTCAAGTGAAGATAATTTGTGAATTTTGTATTGTGCAAAAATTTGTAAAATAGTTAAAATATGTTGCTTGGAACATGTACTTAGCATATAGATTCACACAGTTATATAGTAGGAAAATATAATAAAAATATATTATTTACGAGGTATTTTTAGTTCATAAAAGTATTTAATTTTTTATTCAGCGAAGATTATACTATCGAATAAATTGCATAAGGTAAGTATTTTCTTTTATAAAATTTAAAGTATTCATATAAATTAAATATATAAATAGCGGGTGTAATTTGCAGATTTCGAAAAAATGCTGAGAAAGCAGATTCTGTAGGGTCTGCGAATTTCGCGTGGTGCTGGGGTCGGCGCTACGATGCATTTCTGGATAGACAAGAGGAGCCAGTGTGCCTACACAGGCCGCCACCGTGTGCCTTCGTCTTTATCTGCTGGTATATTTTTTTTACACATTTTTCATTGATTTTTTTTAGAAAGTCATTGAAGTATAATAATGTAAATACCAAATGCATTGTTAAACTTACCACTTGATTTCAATGAATATTTTAATAAAACAAATATAGACGACAATGAATTTGCTCAGTTGTCCCTGTAACAAAAGTAGTACCATAGTTCACTTGCAATGCATTCAATTGTGTTTTATTTAATAAAAGGATATATTTACGAGGGGAAATACAAAAGTTCGTGGAATGAAAGGGTTTCTAATAAAATGAAACAATAAATCTATTTTTCCTTTTCAATATAATCACCCTTAAGTTGTAAATATTTATTAGGTAAATGAATTAATTTTTCTAAACCATAGTAAAAAATATTTTTTTATCTTTTGCCTCAAAATGAGCCAAAATTTCCTTTTCCTTTGAATTTCTTTGGTGGTGGTGGCCTTTTTTTGCCATTACATACACTCTTCTTTGGACTCGGGCTTAAAGTGATGATGAGTTGATCACTGGTTTCATCTCCTCCAAAATCTGTGCAGGATCGTCTTCACACAACTTCAAAAATTATTATAATGCATTGGCGCGCTGCTGTTTCTGAAACAGCATAAGAATTCTCGGTACCCATCTTGTACTGACTTTTGTCATACCTAAGTGGTCATGTAGGATTCACAAAATGGTATCTGATACTCCAACTAATGCAGGTAACTGTTTTCTTCAAATGGGTGTCTTCCAGTTCAATTTATTCAACTTTTTCGACGTCTGATGTGGTGGCCTCAACAGGCCTTCCTGAGAAAGGATCGAATGGTTTTCATTTCATTCAAAATCCTTTGCAAGGAACTTAATCACAGGACGGTGTTCCATTTTCTCCATAGTTTCAGTTTTGTTCTGAATTGATTTCTTTAGCAGGCGAGTGTTCGTAAAGAATGACGCAATAGGGCTGAAACTCAATTTATATACTAATGTTGAATCCCCAATTAGTATGACACTAAGTGAGCACCCCTATCCCCACTCTATCCCCTCCATTCCACAAACTTTTGGATCTCCCCTCATACCTATTTGTTTAAATGCATATCATTTATCATTACATCTTCACATTACATATCACAAAAAAAAAAATTAAAGTCTGCATTTTTATAAGTAAGAAACATAACAATCAATAAAGGAAATATTTTGAGACTCAGTTGACAACGATATCTTTTTAATAAAAATGCTAACGAAATAAATAAAAGAATATTGAATTTGTTTTTTTTTATCACATATTACTTAAATATGAGTAGACAAACTACACTGAACAGAAATCAAAATTTGATATTTGCATTTGGCCTGGCTAGGATTGAACCTAGAAACAATTCCATGTCTGACTAGTATGATGACCAGACTGCCCAAAACATCATGATTTTTTTGAATCGAATGGAATCAGAAGTTATTTAATTAATTAATTTAATAGTTATTATGTTTTGGTTTTTTTTTTTCTCTATGGAGACAGTTATTTTCTTCAACAGGTTTATCTTTCATCATAGGACTGTGATTTGATACAGTACATTTGAAATCTTATTGACTATGTAGTTTATCATATCACCTGTGATCTTGCATATCAGGACATAGAAGTAAATCCGAGTAATACTACTAACAATTGCTTACCCCTAACGAGGAATACAATATTATCAATGTTGGTTAGTATCAATTTTTATTTTCAACGCACACTTAGTCTTGTACTGTTTTAGTGAGCGGGATTTATGTGTTAGTTGACTGTGCTAAATAACTCTTAGGCGTGCAGGGTTCCTCGTGATTTTTTCGGTTATTCAAAACCCTAGAACGAAACAACTAGGCTATCACTGCCTTTTATGATTCGCTTTTTGTGTGTGCTACCCAGTTAGTCACAACTACTATGTTTAATGTATTGCTTATCGAGTATTAAGAAATGTTTTCTACTAGATTATATGAGACATGGTCTACAGATGCTTATGTCCTTTTGAAAGAACAGCTTATGACCCAGGCGTCGGCGTGGGGCGGTCTCGCGGGCGGGTGTACGCGGGCCGCAAGGGCATGCCGCACCGCCTGGCGCCCGCCGAGTGCGCGCCGCGACGTCCTCGAGTACACCGACACTATGGGTGAGTGCTGCCATATACAATTTAGTCAATCTTACTTCTCACTAATATTATAAAAGCGAAAGTTGTACGAAACGTAATTATGTGTTTTTTTAGTCTCATGGGGAAATAAATTAAAATGCAGTGTATCTTTGGGTTCTAGTATGTATGTATTAACGTAAATAAAAATATATTTTTTTCTTTTTAGGCTTACACCAATACGTTTGCTTTTTAAAATACAGTATCACTGTAAAATAGTGATGAAACTCGGTCTTTTAAGACCTCTGGAAAAGACTTCCCTAATATCAAGGATCTATTGTCCTGTCAAATGAAGACAGATATATTAGTTAGATAGTTATTTATTAATAAGATTCTTTCTTTTTTTTAATTGTTTGACACTATCATTGTTTCAACATTTTATATTTTAACTGCCCCTCCTGCTTTCATGAGCAGGACTTGCAGAGAAAATATGTATGTCTATGAAATTCGATGTGGTCTGATGATGTTTCCGTTATTACTTGCAAATATCAGTAATGACAGTAGTATCTGATCATACTGCTTCATTTCAATCGTCAGGCCCCCACCCATGCCGGCGGTGCACTCATCGCGCCGGCAGGAAGAGCCGAGCCTGTACGTGGAGGTGCCGCCGGAGCCCCCGCAGCCGACCATCGCGAGCCTGGCGGCGGCGCGAAGCGTCACCCCCGACACGCTGCTGCGCACCGCCGCGCTCGGCATACACCACTCGCCGATGATGGCGCCACACCTGAAGTTCGGCATGCTGGTGTCTTTCGCGCTGGCTACTGTGTTCCTCGCTGGTGCTAAGTATTACTTTGATAGGCAGGTTAGTAAATATATTATGATTTAAATTTTGTTACGTACGCATTTCGTAAGATACCCTTGTGAATATTATATAGCCTTTGTTCACAACATCATCACCCCCAATTCTGTCTAATAGCTGCTAAGTGTTGCTGTGTTTTAGGATATTAGATTGTAGTAAGTGAGACATATTTATCATAGGTGTTCCTATGTGTATCGTTTTTGGTGTTGATTACTGATGTTTATGGGTGGTACTGGCAATTTACCATCAGATGGACTGCATACTTGATTGCTACTTTAATTTCATAAATTAAATTTATAATGTGGGGGGATAACATTGTTTTTAATAGACATCCTACAGTAAAAATATCATTATTTTCTTTCAGGCTAGATTGCCAGTTCAATATTATAATCTTCACTTCACTTCAGACTTCAATATTATAAAAAAAAAAGTTACAATTAATAGTGGACAACTTTTATTGTACAAGTCCATCCCAAAGAAAAGAGGCTATTTGTCGTCTACTTTATTAATAGTGTCCCGTGTCAGGTGTCCCGCGAGGCGGAGGCGCGCGGCGGCGAGGCGGGCGTGGTGTGCGCGGCGGTGGCGTGCGTGTGCGGCGTGGGCTGCGCGCTGTCGCTGTGCCGCGCGCGGCCCGCGCCCGCCGCGCCGCCCGAGCGCGTCTCCTCCACCGCGCGCCGCGCCGCCGCCGACCGGGACGCCGCCAGACCGCACGACACGGCGCTGGTCAGTACCGTTCAGTACTATTTCTCGTCGAATTAATATTTAAATCGCACCGAATGTCTTCCACCGCACGCCACACCGCCATCGACCAGGATGTCGCGTGCCCGCATGATACCGTGCTAGTGTGTATCGTTATTTACTCCTTATTCATACAATTTTGGTCATCAACGCCCATTGAAGATTCGACCCGCTTTCGTCTCGCCGGCGGACCGCGTGTTATCCGCCGCGCGCCGCACCGCTGATTGGATTACGATACATCAACTTGTCAGTTATTAAAGTTATGTCAGTTAGTCAACCGTTATTTATCATTTTCTATAGATTAAAGGAAATAGGCTGAGCCAAATTAACTCTGACTCTCAATAATTCAACTCATAATGGTACTCATAATATACGAGTATTTCTTTATTTTATTTCATGGAACACATGCATGTGGAAAAATAAGATCAATTGCCACTTGACAATCTACAAACTCTTTCCACTCGTCACAGTCCTCGGAGCCATCGGACGACATCTCCCTAGCGACGCTGCTGCAGACGTCCGAGCACAGCGGCAGCGCGAGCGGGGCGGAGGCGCCGCCGCCCTACCACATCGCGGTGCTGCTGCCCGCGCGCTCGCCGCACCGCGCCGCGCCGCCGCCCGCCTACAGCGCGCTCAGCTAGCAGCCCGCCCTGCCCGCCACCGAGTTCATCATATAACCCCCATATTCCCCGGGTGTGTGATACGGTGGACGAGGCCAACTTGACCCACTGAGTGACGAGTGTATCGGAATGATCGGTGAACCCCTAAGTGTCGCCGGCGACTGAGGCCAACTAAACCACCTAAGTGACGTGCAGTGATAAGTGTAACAAATAATCCATAAATAAATACTCTTAGAGAAGTGAGAAATGATACACAAGTTCATTTGAATATTTGATTAACAAATTCGATGCCACTATGATTTCTACGAATACTTCTCAGAAGTATATTTTGATAAAGAAATTTGAGCGCGCCTGGTGTGTTGCTGCCACTGCAATGATCTACAAGAACACGCAGGGCGTGTAGGTGGAACTAAAACTTTGATTAATAAGTGAAAGTGTGAGAATAACAACGTCTGATTAATTGGTGTATGATGATGATAGTGTTACTGCAAACTTTACTTTACGGGAATTATGCAATGTTCAATGTAAACTTTTCAAATGTTTAAACAATTGCTTAATGTGTGTAAATTATTTAACTTACCTAGGCACTAAATTATAAGTAAACAATATGTGCATTATAAATTACTCATGATACATAATTATAATCAATCATCTTAATGGGGAACAAAATGATATTGAATATTTAATTTGTTGCAGTGTATTTTTTTGTATACTCTGATTTTCTTATAATTTGAACGACTGAATTGTATCATAAAAAAAAACGCTTTCTACACTCATAGCCTCACAGTAGGATTTTCTTCTGTCGTGGGTGCCATGGACACACAAAGACGAATACAATACACCCAGACCCAAAACAGAAATCTAAACTCATCATTCAGATGTCTGTCTGGCCGGGGATCGAACCCGGGACCCACTGCGTGTCAGATCGGTATGATGACCGCTCCACCACGTGGGTCGTCGAAGAACATAGACCCTTATATAATAAAACATTTATTATTTTGTTTGATTGCATCTTCTATACTTTTAATATCAATACTTAATATCATAAATTATTTTGAAAGACAACAAATTAAAATCAAACAAGGCCTAAGCATTTAACTTGCAAAAACATGTTTCGTTACAAAATAGAAATTAATGTTTCTAAAGTCATTTAAAAAAATAAACTTGTTAGAGTATAATAAAATTAAAATCACTGAAAGATTGTATTGTACATTTATCCCGAATAAAAATTTTATGGTATTATTGTTTTGTTTAAAAATGAAATAAATGCTTAAAACTAATTGTTCAATGTTCTCATAGGATACAACTGTAAAAAGGTATGTAGAATATTTTATGTGAGTTTTAAGCCAGAAATATATTATTAAGCCACTAATTGTAAACCCCATGATATTAAACACAATATGCACTATATTATATAAAATCATGGTATTAGGTAGATATTTTATCGTGATCGGTGTATCTACAGGGTGTCACCTGCCGTAGTTGAATAATGTGAAGTAGTAGGTGTTATTATGGAAGTTAAATAATACTGATAAGTTATATATGAATGTGTAAAACTATGTTTCTTCTAATGCATGTATTAGTCAAGAAAAACTAGCTGACAAAACTTTGGAGTAGCTATTGGTGTTATTTGGATTTAAATGACTTATTTTTCTTTTTATAATGTAGAACTGTGGAAGTAGAAAATATATTCAGTGTACCTGTTGGTGGCCGCTACTGTCCATGGACATCTTTAATAGCCCCAGACATGATCAGTCTCAGCTAAGGTTGGCCACAGATACGATGCTACTCCTAAGGACTAAGTTGGAACGCCTTGCCTGACTATGTTTTCCTTACTCCCTTCAAATCATAAGACAGCACTTAACAGCTGCTATTAGAAAGAAAAAGGTGTGTCAGTGGTGACTACAAAGAGTTCTGCCGCAATACTATTTAGCCCATGATATTTTGTGTGTAATTTTATGCTTGTTTTTTTTATTTTTTACATTTATTTATTCAATCAGGATTGTAAATAATTAAATAACAGCGTAATATCTATCCTGTTATAACATCAATGAAAGTGTAGTCTGGTAATATTTATATTTTGGTACAAGTTTTATTTGTAGAGCAATGTCGCTTACAATACTTGATGTAACTTATTCTAAGTATATGTTGGTACCATCGCGCCTAATAATTTTAAAACTATATAGAATGACATAACACTAATATACTTACCTATTTCTTGCGCACAAAAAACTAGTTTGTCTACATTACTGAATACTTAGATTTTGCATTTTTTAATAAATTGATAATAACTTTACAAATATAACCTTTATAACTTTTGAAATGTCTGCAATTTGTAAACACACCAATGTTAATTTTGCACAATACTAAAAATAAAAATATTTCATTGGTATATCTGTTCAGTATCAGAGTATCTGTGCAGGATATATTTTTTATAGTATGGAAATAGCAAACAAGCATGCAGCCCACCTGATAGTAAGTGGCTTCTGCCGCCCATGGACATCCGTAATCAACCCTAGGTAAGATCATAGTCTCACCTAAGGTTATCCACAGATGCGTTGCTACAGCCTGAGGGCTAAGATGAAATGCCTTGAAAAAGTATGTCTACCTTACCACACCCTTCAGACCAGAACACAGCAGCACATAACACTGCTGTTATTAGGCAGAAATAGGTGTGGCAGTAGTGCTTCCATAGTCGAACTACAAAGAGGTCTACCACTTTTAAAGACCAATTTTGACAAATAATAAACTAAAAAACATGTGATTATAGATTCTGCCTGAAAATTTTAAATCTATATGTTAGAGAGAGTAGGCGCCGTGCAAGGTAAGTTGTTTGAATTATTATGAGTAAAATTGGTGTTCAATACATAATTTTCGATATAGACATAATTTTTGTATGGATATTTGGTGTTAAAATTATGGAAACCCTATTGTATATGTTTAATGTATTCAACGATATATTAAAGAACATTTTAAAATAATATGTAACAGTTTAATAATAGGTTAATATTACCATTAACTAACCATAAAATATCATATACACTGAATTAGATTTCTTTTGTGTGGCTGACTCCATGTTTTTTTAAATTAATTGCGTATTTAGTCTAAAATACTTATTATTAATAGTAAATGTTTTTCTTGTCAAATTTGTAAATTAAAAAAATAGTAATTTAAGAGTGAGAGAGTTGCAAAATATAAATTATTGGCATTTTTTAAATTAAAATTTAAGAGTGGTAATGAAGAGTCACATGGTACCTACTTATGAATCTCCTCTATTTTTGGATGCCATAGTTCCCCCACATAGTATTTTATGAATATTTTACCTTAATTTCACTAATTTATTCCTATAGTTCATGTAATTTGGTAATGATTGGAGCTCAAATTGTGCCAATTATATCACAAATCTCAACCAGACTTAGAATCACTAGATTGTAGTTACTGAAGAGTAATGATTGATTAAAGTGTTCTTTCATGTATTGTTTGTAGTCTAGATAAGATAGATTGTTGTCCAGTGTCTAGATTAGAACATATTGTAAGGAGTGGAAACAGTGTAAGGAAATGGATTAATTTAATTAAAAAATAATTTGTATGTTACATATCACACAGTGAGAATAAAGAGGAAATTTGCATTTTGTGGATATACCAAAATTTTGTTAGCATTTTGGGTTGTACATTAAAGCGCGTGATTATTCAAGCGACATAACACTTATATATATCTTTTTAAATCATGAAATCGCCACTTTTATATCAATTATACGATAGACTGTAATTAGTAGTCAAGTATTTAACTCAAGTACTTAACTAAAGTTTGCAGATTTTTTAGTTGAGTCCGTTTCGTTCTCATTGTGCGATGTATAGGCCTTCCTGGTTGTGGGGAGAGACTGGTGTCCAGCAGTGGTATCTTATGGAAGACAGAGCCTGTCATATTGGTCTCAATTTAAAAATTCAAATCATATTTATATATTGTGAACTTGTGATCTCAGATTGCTTTTATTTTTACTTTGACATCGATATTGTAGTTTATTTTATGTGATAAGTAGATATACAATATAGATAAATAAATGTATTTATACAAATCTAGTCATTTTAGTAAATGTTTTTTTGTTTTATGCATTGTCTGCAATGAAACATTATTTTTGTATTGGACCTTAGAAGGGACCGATTGGTTGGTTATTGTAATGGAGGCTTGAAATAAATGTATAAATGTGATGTCTTGTATTATTTTCCAATAATCTACGATTAATATGATAATGCGTATAATGTTAATTAAGTTATAGAGAAGAAACAGATTCCTTGATCCAGATAACATTATCAACCACACCGCTGGGAAACGGAAAAAGGATGAAATTTATTTTCCCCATAAGTGATAAATTCTGTGCCTCTAGTGAAAACAAGTCTGATTTTCGTCAATGGCAAAAATCACACTTATATCCGTGTAGTATACACGGGGCGGTACTATTGTCTATATATGTTACAAATACAGTGCCTAAAATTGATTGTTCGCTTATTAATTTAACAATAAAATTGTCGACAGTAAAGTAGACTGATCTGCCGCGTGTTCCAGCGCCGTGCACACGTGTGTATAAACTCTACTCTTGCGACCGTGTCATTTAGCGCTGCTCATACTACTTTACAGAGATCTATACAAACAAAATGGAGCGGACGCACTCATCCATGGTCATAGTAGTAGGCATTTTTATTACCTGCATCATGACTTCAAAGCTGCATGGTTGTAAAATCTTACTCGGTCGCGTAGCGATTTCAAAGCTTTATATATAAAATAAAACACCAAAATGCAAGCTCATATTTTCATATATTTAAAATCGATAACATTAAGTACATTAGTGATAACCTAAAATAAATAGATACATTCTAAATTACATTAACTATCAACAGAACAAATTACGTTTTGGTGCAGTGTGTTCGATATTTTTAATTAAAACCAAATGGAATGTCGATGATACAAAATTGAACATGTTCGAATAACGTTATAAAAATATTTTGTCCAATATATATGTATTTAGTTGCATTCATATAAAATTCTCATTCGTGAGATCCAATTTTATGATTATCATGAAAAATATATATTTTATTTCCATATTTCCTAGCAGTTTAAGGGCATATAATATTTAGTTACAGACGTTGAGCCATAACCAAAAATAACTTAAAATCACACAAAGATTCATAAGACACTTGATTTAAACACATTTAAGTAGTAAATCATACATAATGAATGAAAGTGAACAAACCAAGTAACAGACCATCATTACAAAAATGACTAGGCGTATCATATTTAAAAAGAGAAACTAGCTACATTGAAAGCATTATCGATAGAAAAACATTTTTCTATAATTAATATATGGTTTCGTTATTTTACAATAAAATACTTCATTCGCGTTCTCTCAAAATTTGAATAAATAAATTTAATAAGATAAAATTGATAGACGAAGATTTTCTTATAAAATTTCTTTCAAATAGTCTATTTTAATCACTTCATAAATATAAAAAGTCCATTTTAAAAATCGTATCTATTTACGATTAGGTAAATATCATAAAAATGGTAAATGCAAACATTACAAGCAAATAAAACGTGCTTCTATACAATAAAAAAGATAAGTAAAGCATTATACCCGCCAAAGTTATCAGTAAAATTCTAGCGGTAATCGTTTTAAGGGTATATAAGCGTACATACTACAACACTTTTTAAATTTAATATAAAAAAGAATGCATTGATCTATAGAAATTAACAGGAGATTGTAAGTTCTTTATATAATTGTATTTGTATAAAATAACTTCGAAACAGCTCCTTACGAAAAAATATATTATTAAATTGATGTCAAATATTTTTATTATATTATTTTTGCATATTTAGTATCAGTTTAGTATGAGTTTACAGTAAGAGCGTAAGGATTTTGTACCAAACATCAATTTTCTTTACAACATAGCAATGATACCATTATTACAATATATATATACCCACGAATAAAAGATTATCTACACACAAGGTAACTAACTCAAGTAAGGGTTCTGCTACATCCGCACGATCTACATTA
>MOOZ01000200.1:61202-71251 GCA_002930495.1 Cecropterus lyciades | reverse complement strand
TAAATAAACTCACCATCAAACTGATACTGAATGATATTGTTGAACATCTCCAGCAAGAAGAATACGAGGTGGTGGTTCTGGGGTCGCGAGAACAGGAACCACGGGGTACTAAACGCCTCCAGCAGGTGGAGCAGCTTGGTCGACGCCACCATCGATAGCGTCTTCAGGTACGGGGACACTGGAACGTGATAATAATTTTAGTGAAGTCGGATTTTTGCACGTCTCAAAACATGCAGTGTTTTAGATAACGTTCTACTCCCAACGCCTCAAGTTCAAGCAATTTTCTAAACTTAGTTTGCTTTTTACACATATTTTTTTATAATATCAATGGGCATGCAGTCCATCTGATGGTAAGTGACTACTGCCACCAATGGAAATCTGTAATCAACCCCAGATAATATCTGAATCTGAGGCCACAAAGGGATTACTACCTCTATTTCTGCCACCTTTCGTATTTTTGAGAAATTTTTCAATAGCTGAAAAGGTCAATTCTGTAAAGTTGTCATGTTCCTTTAGTCTCATGTCAGATCACATATATATAAATACAAGTTGTACATACGATAGCGTAATTCAGAAAATTTGCAACTTGTCACATCTTCAGCTAACTGCCACAAATCACACAGTTTGGTACTCACCATTAACCAATATAGTGAGGAGGCAGTCGAACAGCGGCTGCAGCCGCTGGTGGCCGGTGGTGATGACCTTGTGGAACACCACCACCAGCAGGTCCGCGTGCGTGCCCGTGAACACCGGGATGTCCATGGGCACGGCGGCCGCGTACGGCTTGTTCAGCCGGACTCCGAAGTTGCGCTCCCCGGACAGCAGGAGGAGGATGAACACGCCGATGTGCATGAGGCCCACACGAGCTGGTGATACAAGATTTTTTATGCAATATAAAAGTGGTTTACGAGCATGCAGTCCACCTGGGTAAGTGGCAACTGCCACCTGAACATCTGTAATCAACTCCACATGCGATGAGTCCTACCAGCACTTTTGCTTTTCCATTAGCAAAAGTGCAGCATCTGTTATCAATCCAGATAAGAGGAAATCAATCTGACATTGGCCTTAGATGACCTATGTAAACACTAAGTTGAAATGCCTTGGATATGTATGTCTTATGCCTTATGTCGTATGCCTTACCTCACCCTTCAGACCAGAACTCAGCAGCGATTAACACAATTAGTTTATGGTTAAGATATGCCTTAACGCAAAAATATGCCTAAATGCAAGTAAGGGCATATAAGGTATTAAAATTGAGGTACTGAATGGGAACACCATAACGGTCTGACACATGATGGGTTAACGGTACCCATTCTGACAGAAATCTGAACACTGAAAGCGTAAAAATGGTTAATACCTAATACTTACACTGATCAGCCCGTGAATCGTTCAAGTGATACAAAATAGGCACTAGGACTTCTAACACGTCGCTACTCTTCAACACGTAGTACATAAATTTCTGCAACAAAATAACAATATGTTTAAACAATAACTCACTTTATTCACATATATAATTAGAATTAAAGTTGCGAGTGTCTGTGCATTGCGCGTTATTGAAAAAATAATAATGCTGGAGAATAAATAATAAAAGAAATATGTATCTATAATTTCCGAATTTTCGTCGGTCTACCTGGTATGGTAAGTTGGCTGCGTGTATGTAACCGCATCAAACCTAAACTACTGAATTTATTGTAAAGGGTTAATAATATATTTATAGTTCACACCTTCACAATGTTCAGTCTTTATTTCTTACCATAAATTGTTTCTCTTGCATATGGGAGATAGGGTGATAACCCTTACCACACACCTCAAGAGGAAGTTTATTCCACATACCTTGTGTATAGTTGTGTATAGTGTTGTGTATAGTTCAGCAGATCTTCCTGAAAAAACACGGGCAGTTCCTGGTGAAGAGCCACCTTCAAAGTTGGGTAAGCAGGTCTGCTGCAGAGCGTTGTCACACCGCAGAGCACCAACTGGAGGTCCTGCTCAGTGTTTACGGGACAGGTAATGAATAGCTTATTCGGGAATTTCTGTCAACTTCTGGATCCTTCTAGAACCCATTCTTTCTACACAGCCTACCTTTTTACAATCGCACGTCTCCGAGGAAACCACAAGTGGCTCCTGGTGTAGCGATGGTGGACTTTGTCGACGGGAATTCGTTGTTTTCCTGCACAGCGTACCTTGTTGTAGTCGCACATCTTCCAGAACAACACAAGCAGTTCCTGGTGTAACGCGACCTTCTTGGCGGAGTTGGGGAGGTAGGTCTGCGCCAGCGGGTTGTTCAGCAGCCGCGTGACCCCGCGCAGCACCAGCTGGAAGTCCTCGTCGCGGTGGATCCGGGACAGGTAGTTGATGAACAGGTTGTCCGGGAGGCTCTGGGAGAGATTGAGACATGATTTTGGTAAATAGAATATAATTTCTATACTTCGAATATGGTTGAAATATTTTTTATTTTTAATATGTTACAGGTATTCATGATATGGGGTTTTGAATTTCTTTTCGCCGATATTTCGACCCAGTTACATGGATCGTGGTTACGGCGAAATGATTAAAATTGTACACAGCATCTGTCTATTTGCGTTTTAAAGAATCTGCTGGACATAGCTCTGTCTTTGGGAAGAGTCTTCTTGAGGGTTTTTCCAATAGCCCTCGTGCCTGGCATGCGTGTTAGTGATGTCATAGGTGTTGCTATTACAAGGGAAGATGCTGGTGCCCATCTCCCGGATTTTATGCCTAAGTCGCCACGTACAGTATCCATGGAAGACAGGGAGTGTTGCTGTTCAAGACCGACACCACACACCACAATCGATAATGCATGTATATTATAGAGGAATCTAGTCAGAAGATCAGTAGATGTAGTTTCTTACCTCATCAGAGTCTTCATTCACGGCATTGCTCGTGTCATGGTCCAATGTGACGATCAGAATTTGTAATGCAACCTGCACATGGAATATTTTTTTATTAACTATGATTTATACTTTACATCTATTGTTTCTTATGAATTACGTTTATCCTTTCTTTTTTTATTTACTCACGATAAATAAAAAAAGAAAAGATAAACATATAATCATACCAAGATATGATCATTTTAAACTACGTTTGCTACTGAGGACTAAGTTAAAACACGTAGGATAAGTATGTTTCCCTTACCAAACCCTTCAGACCAGAATACCGCAGCGCTTAACATTGCCGTTATTAGGCACAAATACCTGAGGCGCTGGAGCTTCCGTAGTCAAACCACAAAACCTTTAATTGATTTGATGTAGTTATAATTTTATTAGACTGGACTATGTTTATTTAATATAAACATGCAATATATAACTGTTTATTAATAAAAAAACTACCTCGACTAAAGGCTCAAGAGTGTCCGCAAACAGCAAATGATTGTACGGTAATCCGAGGCCTACTGGATCGTACGAACACACAGTATTCAGAAGAGACGTGAACAAAGGTAGCGCATGTCTGTTTTCTGGGCTTGTGAGGTACCTGAAAAGAATAAGTTTGTATATTTAATGCAGGGGATTTTAGAGCAGATTTAAGAGTTTTTCTGTCAAACTAATCCATCATAATCCAAAAATCTTTAGTATCCAGATCTGGCGACCTTTTTTTGAATCCCGCTCCATTCTAAAAGATCCCTCAGCCCTGTACTTATTAATCCCTCAATCTCCTATTACAATACTCACGCGATCCACTTATTATGATGGGTGGCGGCGTACTGCGCTGGGCGGTAGATGGTCTCGCTGAAGCACGTGAGCAGCAATCGCAGCAGCTCCGTGCGCGCGGCCTCGTGCGCCGCACAACGAGCTGGCGAGCGTGCGAACCCCACGCCCCCCGCCCAGATGTACTCGCAGCTGTCGAGGGAGGAGAGCTCCTCTGCTCGCTCCTGGGGACACCAAGAGCTGGATAAGTCTTTGTAGTAGAAGCTGTCGAGCGATGAGAACCTCTCCGCTGGCTCCTAGGAATGGATTAAGCTCTTTATCCTAGAAGCTGTTGAGGGAGGTTGCTTAATCAATTCGGATTTATTGGAGATTGCATTTTTTTTTATAATACAGAATTAGGATACGAGCATGCAGTCCACCTTAGTGTCAAGTGACCACTGCTGGCGATGGCACACCTATTATTTATCAATCTCAAACAAAATGATTACAAATGCGTTATTATCCTTTAAAACAGAACATTAGCACATAACACTCCTGTTATACAGAAGAAACTGGTGACAGTGGAGCATCTGAAGTCAAACTGAAAATATAGGTAGGGTATAGGTTAGTAGTCTCTAACTCTTTGTGGGTCGACTACGGAAGCACCACCGTCACACCTATTTCTGCCTAATAACAACAGTGTAATGAGCTGTTGTGTTCTGGTCTGAAGGGTGTGGTAAGGCAGACATACTTTCAAAGGCATTCCATCTTAGTCCTCAGGGGTAGCAACGCATCTGTGGCTAACCTTAGTGCAGCAGTATCCACTTACCATCAGGTGGGCTGTATGCTCGTTTGCTACTTCCATACTATATAAAAAAATCCTTTAACAACTTATTAGCATGACAGAGACACTGCTATTCATTCCTAATGCTATATAAGACCTTGTTATTCTACAAACCGCTATTGATTCGATTATAATATCCAGCAGGATGTAAGGTTAATGTGAATATTACACCAACAGTTTTATCTTATCTCATTGTCAGTATAACTATGATACTTTACTGTGCATCTATTGGCTGCTTAATAAAACGGCATGTTCATGTTATCATAAATATAGAGCATATCATTGTAACATTCAAATCAATACAACATACCAACGAACGTTATATTTTGTCTATATTCAAAAACAGATTGATGAAAATTGCTACAAATTGTCTTTGTGAATTTATTTTTATTTCATTGGAAGAGTATACACGATATACAGCTGCTTATAAAAATTAGTTAATACAAAAACGAACCACCATCTAGCTGTTTTAATATTAACAAATATATATATAAAAATATTTAAGATTACATACATATATATATAGGTAGATACAATCCCAGATACGCCTAGTCTTACCTGAGATTTGGTGGTGGAACACTTTTGGTTCGACTCTGAAACAGCAGTATTTTGCATTGCTGTGTTCTGGTCTTAAGGGTGTGGTAAAGGAGATATTATATCACAGGTGTTCAAACTTAGTCCTCAGGGGTAGCAACACATCTGTGGCTAACCTCAAGTAAGACTTTGATCTTATGAGATGAGAACCATTTATTTGTTGAAATTCCACTTTTGTCGGAAACTGCGTTTTCATATACCTCCTTCCTTCTCCCAATAAGACCTTATTTTGGTTGGACCCCGCAGGCACCACCACCGCTGCGGTGTTACGGTCTGAAGGTTGTGGTAAGGGCGAGATATTTTTCCGAAGCGTTCCATCTTAGTTCTTAATCAGAAGTAGCAACACATCTGTGGCTAACAGCTATAACATAACTCAGGTAAAACTCTGATCTTATCTGGGGTTGATTATAGATGTCCATGGGCGGAAGTAGCCACTCACCATCAGGTGGACTACATGCCTGTTTGCTACTTCCGTATAATTAAAGGAGGAAGAAAAGGATACCCATAAATACGATGCTACTACCCCTGAGGAATTAGTAGGAATGCTCAATTAAACATAAACATAAATGCTTTCTACACTCATAGCTTCACAGTAGGATTTTCTCCTGTGTCGTGGGTGCCATACAAAGACAAATACACAAATACCCAGACCCAGAACAGAAATCTAAACTCATCATTCAGATGTCTGTCTGGCTGAGGATCGAACCCGGAACCCACTGCGTGCCAGACCAGTATGGTGACGGCTCCACCATGCGGGTTGTCAATTAAGTATGTCTCTCTTCAAACATCAGAAATGAAGTAGACTAATTTTAACCAGTACTAACTTATGCTAAACTGCATTCTCTTCTGGTTTTTTAAAGCATACATAAATATAAGTTCCCCATGATATCGTAAACAAAGATTAGGATTGATTGGAAGGACTGATAAGATAGTGAAACACTATCATAATTATAATCAATACTCACCGGCCCTGATCTTTTTGTACTTGCTACAGTGAAATCCGGGCAAAACAGGAGGTCCTGAGGGTAAAATAAAATATTTACTTAACATTATTACAAAACATTATATTTTATAATGGATCTTAATTGTGTAACTTGAAAAAATGTGTGTGGTTCAAAGAGATGTCTTATCTTATGTTAAAAAAATGTCGAATGTTACTTATTATTAAAAATATATATAAATAATAAACACACATGATTAACATTAAATGAGAGCTGAATTTTAAAAATCACCATGTAACTTATTCCTATTCGGATTTCTATTGGCCCTTTTTTAATTAAGATTGAGAAATAAAAAATGGTTAGTTTCACAACTACAATTCTTCCTCATAGAAAAATCTGAGTTGTGATAAGGCTTAAGATTCTCATACTTTTTTGACTTTTAAAGCTGTCTGTAACCTTCAAAACTATTAATATTACCTAATTCCAAGATTAGTTCTTAAACGCAGATAAGTACATTAAACAAGTGTTCTCCAATTTAACTATTGTTTAAATAACTATATATAAGTATGGTTTAATTATTATTTTAATTTATTAGAGTGTCAATTCTGATAATGCCATGTTCACCTGTAATTGTGGGTACACCACCTGTTTATTTCACCTTTTTCAAAATAATGTATGTAAGTGTATGCTACGTTGGTGAACCTTTAATAAATAAATAAATAAATAACCATAACAGCTTATAAAATGAACATTTTTACTTTATTTCATTTATTTAAACGTAAAAAGTATGAAAAAGAATTTACTTACGCAAACAGCATTGATAAGCGATTGTGCCAGAGGAACTGATTCATTTTCTACAGCAGCTGCTGGGAGTGACGACCAGAAGTAGCTGTGCCACTCTGGGTCCTCT
The DNA here is from genome assembly GCA_002930495.1 of Cecropterus lyciades. Taxonomy (NCBI): domain Eukaryota; kingdom Metazoa; phylum Arthropoda; class Insecta; order Lepidoptera; family Hesperiidae; genus Cecropterus; species Cecropterus lyciades. The sequence goes on along the minus strand of MOOZ01000200.1, from coordinate 64,324 downwards.
AGCATGTATGGCAGCACTCGAGTCAGGAGACGTGCACAGTTTAGGGCTGGAAATTATATTGGAAAGTATTGGTTTTCATTAATTCATTTTCTCTGCACCTGACAAGTTCTATTAGACTTTTTTAAGGTTTTGAACACTAAAAAAGATGTTATTATTTTTATTTTATTTTTTTATAGCACGGACCTAGCACACGAGCATGCAGCCCACCTGATGGTAAGTGGCTACTGCTGCCCATGAAAATCTGTAATCAACCTTAGGTAAGATCAAAGTCTCACCTAAGATTGACCACAGATGCGTTGCTACCCCTGAGGGCTTAGATGGAATGTCTCTCAAAAGTGTGTATCCCTTACCACACCCTTCAGACCAGAACACAACAGCACACAACACTGCTGTTATTAGGCAGAAATAGGTGTGGCGGTGGTGCTTCTGGAGTCGAACCACGAGCTCTACCACCTACAAATTTATATATATTTAATCAAATTAAGGAAATAATACGTATAGAATTGGTGAAGCGTTTCTAGTGCTATATCAAAAATAAGAATTCATATTAAAAATAAAAATATACTGCCCAACAACAATTTCAACAATATATGATGACCATCTTAGTCCTCAGAAGTACAACAAGCAACAAAACTGTGAATATACAGATAAAACTCTTGTTCTATGAAGTTGTTCGATGAAGTTGTTTAAGAAGACCATGGATGTAAGTGACCATTTACCATTGGGTGGACTGCATACTCATTAGCCTGGATCTTTTTTTTTAATCTCACTACTGAACACAGGTCCATATGCAAAAGTTTGGAACGTCTCAAGCATAGTCTACCACACTGCTCTAGTACAGATGGTCTAATCTCATTAATTTCAGATCTCTTTGTATCTTAATTCCTACTTACATTAACACAAAACAAGAACATTTTTTTTTAAAGTTTGTGTTAAGTTACATATGTTTTAGTTTATGTTACACACTCTGAAATTATTGGAAAACCCTCTGTCTGTATAATGCAGAACTAGATAACATAGAATGGAATACCCATTGTATTTCATTCTATATTATCAAGTTCTGCTTAGTAAGCGGCAGTAGGAAAATGACTTTGCATTATGTATTATTTTATTATTTTGAATCATGCATAATGTGACACATATTACCGAATTGGTAATTTATCCATATAATTTGTTTTTAAAATTGTTATCTATGCCATGATTATACTATTCTAAGTAAAATAAATGTATAGTATATATGTATGCAGTGAGAAGAAATACTAGATAACTTTAATTTAATAATGGAGGAGGAGGAGGAAATGTCATTGTTACAACTGCTGATGTCTGTGTGTGTATCGTTACTGGTATCTTAAAGTAGATCTTGTGATTTAACAGTAGTTTAGTTATTTCTGTATAATATCTACTTATTTCAAAGTGATATTTACTGTGACTGTATTCAGGTAGTCTGGCACCACTTAATATTAAAAGGTTTATGTGTCAGATAATACTTATACAAATACACATGTAATTAACTAACTTTATGCTGGGTCTCCACCTGCATGGGTCACATTTAAAATGATATCAGGTGTCCTATGTGTTAAAGATCATAAACTGTCTGCCAAATTTCATCAAGATCCCATCAGTAGTTGTTGCGTGATAGAGTAATAAACATACATCCATCCATCCTCACAATTTCGCCTTGCCTTTACTATTATATTAATAAGGCAAGATATTACACCCTCGTAATAAAGTTAGATTTAGAACGAAACATTATGAAACCTTGATTAAAATATTACTGCCCTAGTTATCACCTACCGGTCTGTTGTTCCCGCTGCGTCCTACAGCTGCTGTCGACAGTCTTGACCAACTTTTCGACGGCCTTGTACACAAGCATTGCCAAGTTATTCGGCGATTCCTCACGGAGCGCGCGGATCTCCGCGCCGGGGACCAATGCAAACACATCCTGAACGTTCGTCACGCTCTCCGACCAGAATTGGTCCCAGAATGCATCATCCGTCGAATCGATGGGCTAAAACAAACTTAAATCAATAATCCGCCAACATATTAACAGTGTATGTGGCTATACACCCACCTGCGACTTCGAAGTAAGCTGCACAACCGCCTTCCGAAAATTTAACTTCGTGTCAGCATTACCCATTTCAACGATCTCCTTTACTGTATCCCGAAAACAATAAATTCATTTCCTACATACGTCCGTACAAAACAAAAATGATTCTGACATTAACACGATTGACAAATTTGACAACATTGAGTCATTGACGTCTATGTTTTTGGTACGTCATACTTTGATTTTTTGTTGAGTGTTGCAATATGTGTATAAAAACACAAAGACAATGTAGTATAGTTTATTGTCTTTGTCTTTTTTTTACTGCCGTAATGTATCGATGTAAATAAGTCAGCAATATTGACATTGAAGTTATTCGACATATATTTTTTTAATAAAATAAGGAGGTTCTTTTTAGTAAGTCATTTGTAGAGAGAGAAAAAAACAAGGGAACTAGTATATTAGGCAATTTGAAATGTTGGATGCTTAGTACTTTGTAAGGCGCTAATTGTAGCTATTAATAAATAGTAATTATGTGAATGTTCAATGAATTTCTCTACATGTGAATATCACAAAAATAAAATAGACATGACGAATAGATAAGCTCTTTCCTTTGTTGCGCCATCCTTGTCTGAGTACACAATTATTGTAAAATCCGATTATGGTATTTATGATGTCGATATTTGCAATATTGTTATATCGATATTAAAGATGTCTGATTATCGACATGCCTATGCCCTGCAGCTATAGTCTCTGACTTTGAATCTCTGTCTCTTTGTCTATGTAAAATAAAATATTGAAGGCCGAAAAATGGCTGCTGCGAATCTTGTTCGAAGTGCATTCAATGGATTATTACGAAAATCCACGACATATAAAGCACCGGTGGTATGCAGGTTGTCCACTGTAGCCGTGCAACAAAAATATCATGCCATAAAAAATATCACTAGCCTATACTGCAACGAGCGGCCACAAAATGGGGTAAGCCTGCTAATCGATAAGCAAATTGATATTCGCAATACTACTTCCATTTGATCGTTCATAATGCGTCTTTCATTTGGTCTGTGTATTAGTAATTTGT